>JAWNNQ010001349.1:992500-1187500 GCA_035044765.1 Leucophenga montana | reverse complement strand
GACGTTGTCACAAGATGGAATTCAGCTTATACATATAATGGTGTCAAAATTATTCGAGTTTTTTTTCAGCCAAACGAAAAACAACTCAATTTAACATAAAAACCGTTTACGTTGAGCCTTTTAGTCTTTTGCTCATTTGCTGAGTCTCATTGTGCGAGCGTCAATCGTATCTCTCTCTATACGTTGTTCATTAACATAGCGTCACACGAATAGCTCAACTCAAAGGCGCTCAACAGAAAACAAAAACGAAAAGAAACGAAGTCTGCTGCTCAGAGAGAGAGAGAGAGAGAGAGAGAGAGCGAGCGAGTGCGTATGTTTTTTTTTCGCTTATGTTCGTGAGCAGAGCGTAACGAAAAAAACGGTCAACTGTTATTTGCAAGCCCTCTGCTCTCTGCTTTTGTTCCATTCATACATTCATTTCTCTATTTATTGAACTGTTTAATCATACCTCCTATTAATATGATAAATCCGAAAGTTTGTCAGGATGGATGTTTGTTACTCTTTCACGCAAAAACTGCTCGATGGATTTTGACAGGGCAGTGGAGCAGGCTGTTGGACAGAGAGTGGGGCAGGCTTTGCGGCAGGAGGAAGTGCAGCAACGCGCCTAGTACCAACTAGTCTATATTAATATTATATATGTGATAGTTACTCTGTCTGTCTGTTACCTTTTCAGCCTAAACCGCTGAACCAATTTTTATGAATTTTGGTATAGAGATAGATGAGAACTTGGAGAAGCACATATCCTGGATGAAACGTAGGATGCAAGTTTGTATGGGGAACCAATGGTTTCGCAAGTGAAGAATAAAACAATTTATTATATCGATACTTTAGGGAAAAATTGTAGAATGTTGCTGCGTTTTTTTTACCAATCAAGGTAAAATAGGTAATTTCAATTTTATTTAAAGTACACTTACATTCCTCTGAATACCTATATATCTATTAGAAACCTGAATAAATTTATAATAACGGGTATTGAGAAAAATGCAGACGACTTAAAAGGGCAGCGAATAACGTCTTCAACACTATTGCAATTGTTGTTAGTGCTATTTTATAGTGCACCAATCACAACAACAGCAACAAAGAGAGAGACAGTCTGCAAAATAATAGCGAAGCCCATACAAAGTAAATCACGCAATCTACTATCTCTTTCACTCGCGCAAAGTCTAATCACCATGTAACTGGCTGATTGCAAGTTATCGTTGAAAATTTGTGTGCCTTGAAGGTATGATCTAAAAACTACCGAACTTTTAATTTAAATCATAGAACACGTAGCGCCGTCTATTAAATGTTGGCAGTGTTAGAAATATACTTTTTTCTTCTTTCGAAAGCAGCTAAGTTTATGCTAATCCTTTGACAGGTTACAAAATGACACACTTTTTAATAACAACAGTTTTTGTAGTTATGTCCTTAAAACATAATGGAACAAAGAGCAAATATTAAAATTTGTTTTAAACTCGGTAAAAAATTTGCTGACTAAAGACATCATTTAAACAGCTGAAAACGATCCAGATTTTCTTGATTCGACCATAGCTGGTGATGAAACATGGTGTTTTAAATAGAATCCTAAAACTAAGCGACAATCTGCAGAATGGAAGTCAAAAGACGAGCCAAAACCTAAAAAAAATGGTTGTCTGTAAAGTCGGTTTACGGACGATAATTTTACGTGATAACGTCATAAGAAAACATTAATGAAAAATTGCATACTTTTGTGAATTGAATTCTAATGTAATTTCAATAATTCAATCACTACACAAACAAATTGTCATATAAAAGAGTTTCGTTACCAACAACAAAGAGTGATATATACGCTCTCTCACTCTCTCTCTCTCTCTCTCTCTATCTCTCTCTTCGACTTACCACCAGCAACTTTAAAAGCCTTTTGTTGTTGTTTTTGGTACTCAAATGCAAAAGTAACTGTTATTGTCGTCTTCCTTGATCTATGGAGTGCGTGCTTTGTTTACTTTGTACATGTATTTTATTTGAAACAAACTTTATTATACACTTACAATGTTATTATTCATACATTCTACCAAGTGCATACCGCACCCCACCGCGCGCGCTGATAACACTAATTCTCAAACGCACACACACACACATAACTATAGCTTTCAACAAGCCAATGCATGCTGGTCTGTCTATCGCTTGCTTGTTCAGGCGGAACGACACAATCGTCACATGTATTCATATGTGTACGATTACATGTTCCGCCTTTTGCTTTTCTTTCGTTTAGTGTCGTGTCGTAACGGTAAACGGAACGTCAGAAATCAGTCATGCTTCTGCGCTAAACCAACCGATTTAATAGACGTCTCGTCACGTCAAAAAATTGCGTTTTCATAAATCAAGAATCAAGACAATGTTGATAACTTACTATGATTCCAAGGGTATTGTTCACTAAGAATTTGTTCCAGAAGGTCAATCTGTAAGTTTTACATCGTTTGTGGTCGAGATTTCTACGTATTAGGCCCGAATATTCCAAAGTAAAGCAGCTATTTTTATTGCATGATAATGCATCACCTCACAAGACCAAAAAAGTCAATGAATTTTTTGTTGGAAAAACAGATTTGTCTCATCGACCACCCTCCGTATTCGACCGATCTATCACTCTAGGATTACTTTCTCTTCCCAAAAATGAATGCTGCAATGAAAGGAGCTTTTTACGATGACATTCCAGACGTACAAGTAGCCGTGACAAAGGTGCTAAAGAACATCCCAAAAAGCGAGTTTAAAAAGAGTATGGATAAATTGGTTGAGCGTTCCAAACGTTGTATTGAGTTAAATGGATCGTATTTTGAATAAATATTAGCTTTCAAACATAAAACTATGCTCGTTTTATTTTATAACTGAAAACGTTTATTTTTAGATCCCACCGTGTTTGTGAGATATTTTATTAGATTTGGTGAAATATTACAATTAATTAAAAACAAAACCTCAAATATCAACATACAAAAACTCAAATATGTTGGGCCGATCTTGAAATATTTTACAAGGATTGACGTATGAAATACGCCAAATTTCGCATTTTTAGCTTAATAAAGAAAATTTCCTATAAAAACTTAAATATGATGGTCAAATTTTGTATGAGGGCTTTTTTATTATGATTTTCATTATACAAATACACCAAATTTGACGTTTCTATCGTAATAATCTTGAAAACCAAAATAATTAAACTTTGAAATGTGCGCAGATTTGTATTGCGGCTATCCGCCAAAGTGAGGTTGGTGTGCTCATTTAACACTAGTTATCCGACGAATGAAACGCAGAGTGTAAAAAACCAAACTTGTGTGTGAAGTTTGTATCTCTCATAGTCTGCAAAATATTTCAACTCAAACGGACAGACGTACATAGGTATCTGGAAAAATGGTACCTATGGGGCTACTGCTGGAGCGGGCTGATCGCCAACGGGGCTGCTTGATCGGAAGGTTTTGCTAATGATGATGATGATGATGATGATGATGATGATGACCTTTGTAGTCGGAGAGTCATGCGCGCGGTGGCAATTACTCAACGCAGTGTGCGGCTTCTTAAACTGCAGTATTCAAACTGTATTAGTTGAATAAATACCAATATATTCGATTGATACTTATTTAATCCAAATTTGAATGTTGAAGCAGGATGGAGCTAAAGATGAACCAATCCGTACAGCTGCCGTGAAGCGAAGAAATAGTCAAACCGGAAAAGCCTTTTAGTTTCAAACTGTCAGAAGGACAGGAAAACCGCAACATGGTTGCATTTTGCGTGAAACTGGATTGTTGTTACCTTTCGCTTAACAATTATACAGAATCAGAATGATTCTGCGGGTCTACGGGTTTAATTACAAGTTGTGAAGTGATACTTTTTAAAAGAATACAGATTGCATTTAGAATTTAAATTTAACAATTTGTTTTTTTTTTTATCCTTTTATTTGCCATCAGTTCGATGCAGGAACTATAATCAAATTTTCTGACTACTTCATTTTCACATTTACGGTTTACATGATTTTACATATTATATTAACATATAATAACATAATAACCTAATCTTAACTTAATCTTAATGTCCTTGAACATGACAGATCTAACGGGTGCACTCGCTGAAGCCGCCTCGTTCTTGTTGAATTATCCAATAAATTGATAGCCAGAATATTACAGTGCTGATAAAGATTTTCTATGTATCTGGTGCTATGTCTCTTGATTTCTTCAGCTATACTTGGCATCTGAAGATCGTTATGAATATTGTCATTGCGTATATACAACAGAGCTCGAGTGATTTTCCTAAGGGTGATGATGATGATGATACCGTTGAAGTATTTCGATATTTGATACAGCTGCCACACCCCATAGCTGGATACCGTAAGTCCAGACCGGCTTAAGTATGGCTTTGTATAGTCTGTATAGTCTTTGTTGTCCAGACTAAGCTTAGATTTTTGGAATAATAGCCAATACATCCGACGCGTTTTTAGGTCTAACTGCCTCCTTTTCGCCACTATAAGGTCTTTAAAAGTTAGCCATTTGTCCAGCCAAAAGCCTAGATAATTGACTTTGTTTCGTTTAGGAATCACCACGCCATTAAACCGTGCCCGATCGTTACCCTTATGTCGAAGTGCGAATAAGACATGAACGGACTTGGCTGCGTTTACTGCGATATTCCACTTGTTCATTCAGTCTTGGGTTTTGTTCAGTTGGTTTTGAAGTAGTTTGAGTTGCTGCTCTAGCACTGGAAACTGTAGCAAGAATTGCTGTATCGTCAGCATATGTCGCTATAGTTACTTCATTGCAGGTAGAGTCGGGCATGTCAGCTGTGTATATGGTGTAAAGTAATGGGCCCAGCACGCTTCCTTGAGGCACTCCTGCCTGTATGCTTTTTAATTCAGATGTGGCGTTTTCGTGTCTCACGTAGCAGCTTCTGCCCTGTAAATATGATCGAAGAAAGCGGAACTCTGTGCAAGGAATACGGCCGAACAGAACTGTTTCTCTTCAAAAGAATTTTGAATGACTTCAACGATTCTGTGAACTTGCTCTGGAGTGTCATGCCTTCGTTGAAACCCGAATTGATGGTCGGGGAGAATATCGCTTTCTAGTGTCGGTAGCACTCTACGAAGAAATATTCTTTCATAATATTTTTGAGATTACCGCCAGCAGAATGATAGGGCGATAGGATGATAATTCGTTCTCTGGTTTTCCAGGCTTTGGAACTAGAATTACCTCTGCGCACTTTCAATTTAATTTAATTCAACAATTTAAAAAAAAAAAGTTTGCAAAACATATAAAATATGTTATTCAATAACAATAACTAAAATAAATCATTATCTTAGTCCACCCTGGCGTAGACAGTGTCTGTTACGTATATTTACTTAATATACACGTTAACACTATGGATGCAGCGTATAATCATTTGACATCATCTATTAAAATAACTAATATCATTAAAAATAAGCATATTTGTTTATGATACAAACTCAAATTTTGTTTGTACATGGTTGTACACACTTGCCTTGCACAAGCTTACATAATTGACAACCCACTAGTAACTCATTAATATAAATAAGGCAAACTATTTATCTCAACTTGGGTACAATGAACTCTTAGCATTATTGTTTGTTCCTCCTGCAACAGTTTGGCAATTTTCACTTGAATTTTCAACAAAAATGCCAAGCATATCGCTTACAGGATGCTTAATAAAAATGCTTGCGGCGTCATACTGCGTGACAGCAAAGCGCAAAGTGTTCACGTGCCAAGTAACTTCTAAGGAACAAACTTCTGTAAGAACCATACTAGCAACCGGAAAGCAACAAACTAAGGTGAACTATGCAGTATTGGTGAAGGAGCAATACACTCGTCGCATAATGAAAATCAGCAGCAAAAACAAGATTTTAAAACGTTTTACTAATTATAAGAAGAAAAACGTCTGTGACATCTGAAGCTCACGTTTCGAGTTCACATCAAAGACCAAACACACAAAGAAATGAGTGTGAAAATAGTTTGCAGTATGTGAAGTCACGTTAAATGCATGGCTGCAAGGATTTAAAATGCTTTCGAAACGTGTGAAATGTGTGAGCAAGGCACATGACTCCTGATGCGGATGAGTATAATTTCGTAATAAATAGCAAAACTTTGCAGTAGCAACAGGTTTTAGCTTGCTAAAGTACTTGAGTGCTAAAAAATGGGCGTGGAGCATCCTAAGAGGCATAAATCACGTTGTGGCTGGCTTGCAACAACTACGTTTAGTAACTGGCTAGTATGTCAGTAGCGCCGCAGGCGAATGCACGAATTTGTAGCAGTTGAAAGCTAACGAAGTGCAACGTGCCACAACGAAAGGATACGACTGCAGCAGTACGAAGCAACGAAAAAAACGATGCACGAAAGCCCTGAAGTATGCAACACACACGAAGGTTAAGATGTGCACGAAAGCTTTTCACGACATTGAACGAGCATATAAAAGGAGCAGCACGAATGCGTTCAAACACAGTCTTTGGCAGCTACGCGGTGTGTACGCAACATAAGCGGAATAAATCTAATAGATACACAAAAGAAAATTATATACGGTAAAATAAAGTTACACACAAATTGTAAAAGAACACTGCGAAAATTTTGAAGAAGTGAAATTTTGAGGAACAAAAAATTCCCGAAAAAAAAGAAAAACAAAAAAACATTTTTAAATAAATAAAATATTTGAGAAAGTTTAAAGAAACAATAGCAAAACAAAATATTTAAAAGTTATATTTCAAAAAGACAAAAGTGAGACGGAGTCTAACACATTACTCCAATACAAAGTATCGAAAAATTTACAAAATGGATACACTTTCACCGAACAACTGCTCCAAATCGAACTCCAACTCCAGCGGCAGTTCTGCGACCAGCTCATCCATGGATCTGAAGAGCTCTAAGAAACAACGTCAACGTGAACAAAAACTATCGCGTTCACGCAGCTTTCTCCACTTGCTGAGCAAACATTTGGGTCGCCATTTCCAGCATCATCATCATCATCAACAAAATGATATAGTCTACAGCAGCCAGGATGATATGCGCAGCTCCTCGACAGACTCCTTCAGTTTGAGCGCTGAATGTCATCAACTTAATGGCGGCTCCAGCATCGAATTCAATTCCGGCGGCGAAGAGCGCACATCACGCGCCTCCTCAGCTTCAGCGTATTCACGTTATTCACCCGGTTTGGATTATTGTGATGCCTATCGTTATAATCCGTCGCATATTTATGTCGAAGCCGTTTATCGGCCAAACAACGCACGTAATCAACAGCAACGTGAAGCGGCTGAACAATCTGATGAGGCTAGTAGTCTGGATGATGATGATGACGGTGATGATCGCAACGATGAAGTTGATGATGCTGACGATGTTGCAGATGAAAATGAAAATACCGAAAATATACCAAAATGCACATTAAATGTGCAGGAGCATAAAAATCGTCATGTTGGCAGCATTTCGCCACGTTCTGCAACATCAAATTCGGGAAATTCAGTATGCAAAGGTTTACATTTGAGTCGCATATCAATCTCATCGTCGGTAAATCGTATGTTGCAACATTTTTCGGTTTCGAGTACATCGATGCGTTCATTATCCTGCAGCAGCACACCGTTGCGTCAAATGAAGGCAACAAATGCAGCAACAACAACATCAGCAGCAGCATCAGCGACAGCAACAGCAGCAGCAGGCGCGTCAGCAACGACCTCAACGGCAACATCGAAAGCGAACCTTGCTAAAAAATCACTAACACCACGTCGTCATCATCATTCACAACATCATCATTGCAACAGTGCAACAAAATCAGCAAGCGCATCGCCATCGTCATCAGCAGCCAAGAAGCAGGATAAGAAGCAGCAGAGCATTCTACGACCTCCAGTACAATATGTTTATATGAAAGGCATGTCTGGGCTATATTCGCGTGTGCCCAGCTATGCTGTCTGCTGTCCTTATACAGTGCATCATATGTATTAAACTGCAGCGATAACTACAAGGATAATTGATGGCAATTAAACACTGTTAACAAAAAAAAAAATCCACAAAACAAACACAAAAAAATTCCCAAAAATCCAAAAAATCCAAAAAATCCAAAAAAAAAAAACAAAATCTAGTCTTCGATTGACATTAAAATGTATAAGGATACGTATTGTATTAAGCAGGAACAACTTAAAAAAAAAAAAAAAACGTGATGTAGTGCCTAAAACATGTATTAAAACAAAAATCGTGTAAAACGGATAAGAGCGAGTCTGTGTATGTTTGGTCTGAATTTAATATAGACGATAATTATATATACATATACGTATATATATATACGTATATATATCTAAATATATATAGCGCTAAATAAAAATGTTTAGCATAGTTTAGCGAAATATTAGTTGAAAAACTTAAGATTTAAGTGGCACTCTAGAGTTCAAAACAGCAAAGCAAATTCAAATAAAAATTGTTTAACTAGTTCAACTCGAAATGCTATTTATCTATTTATCAAATTATTTATTTACTTGCTCTATTTCAAAAACTTTCCATTAATTTAAGTAAAACATTAAGACAAAAGCACCATTAATACTAAATTACATATCCAACAGTAAATAATACAAAAAAAAAAACCAAAAACAACAAAAAAAAAAAATCAAAAATATAAAATCTAAAATCTAAAATTTATTCCAAATTATTTTCGAAAAATTTTCTAACTATTTTTTGGGTTTTTAAATTATATTTTGCACTATTTTTGAAAATTTAGACTACACAATTTGCATAAAGTAATGCGGCAAATAAAATTTACGACGAATTTATAAAAAAAAAAAAAAATAGAAAAATTAAATATAAAATTCTTAAAAAACAAACAAAAAAACACTTATTTTTGAAAAATAAAAAAAAAATAAAAAAATGCAGAAAAAAATTAATTAGTTTAAAAATATCTACAGCAAAAAATAAGTATAAAAAAAACAGTATTTTCGAACTTAAGCTTGAAAAAAAGTAATTATAATAATAATAATAATTCTATGTGATGACTTGTAAAACAAAATCTAAATTTAAATCGTATTAAATAACTAATTTCCATAAAAATTTAAGTAAGTCTATCATTTCGTAGTCCTACATAGAAAGCGGTGTGCTGGATTTCCATGCAAAAATTTCATAAATCGAAATGTTTCTAACAAATGCTGTCAAATTTGTCACTCAGCACAGCAGCAAAATCGAAATTGAAACGAAATCGGAATTCATTGCATGCCTGTTAGACTTAAATTTTGATTTATTTCATATAATAAGAAACATTTATTAATGTTAAGCGTCTATAAATATTTTTTTGTTAGTATTAAAAACACACAAAAATAAACAACAACAACAACAACAACAACAACAAACAAAAAATCTGAAACAATTTAGCTGTCATTAAACTAAATAAAAAGAAAATTATTAAAACATATCATTTAAAAGTGTGAATTTTTTATTGCAAGGACCGCCAAGACGTCAGCAGCCAAATGTTTCGGGGTCAACTGAAAAAGCTCTTGCAGCAATATGCTGCGAAACCGTAAGGACAAAACTTTTAGCCATGAAGTATGCAACGAAAAAAAGCGAACTGCTTTACCAGCGCATGCGCTTAGCGGCGTTTTGCACGTGTTGGCAATATTTGTTGTGAGAAGAGTTGACAAAACTATTCTCACTGAGCACAGTTGAGACATAATGTTCTTGTTGACGATGATGATGATGATGATGATGATGATGATGTTGCTGCTGCTGTAAAATAGCACAGCATATGTTGCTAATAATGATGTTGACAACACTTTTACAAATGCTGCAACTTACTTAGATGCTATATAGGAGTACAAAAAAAAATCAAAAAAAAAAAAAAAAAAAATTCAAAGTTGGCGAAGGACGCGACCTTTTAGTTTGACTATTCATACTATATACATATGTACCTCATACAAATATTTATATTTGCATAATTATTTTTCTCTAATTCTTCTTTGTCTTTAACTCAGAATTTGCTACTTAGGCCAAAATGCCGCATGGAACAAGCCTTTCGGAATATGAACAGGGAAAAATACTTGGATTGCGCGAAAAAGTAACGCAAATCGCAGAAATAGCTTAATCGCTTAATCGCCGAAGAAACACAATTAGCAATTTCCTAAAAGGTACCCTTAATTATGCTTCCATCAAGCGCAGCGGCCGAAAACCAACCATTGACAGTAAACAAGATAAACGACACATCAAACGCCTAGCAGTGGATGAGGGGATGCGTAGTGGACAAATTAAGCATCATTTGGGTCTACGGACGTAGATACGGGTTCTGCGGACGTTCAATACACATCCATGGCACCTCAATCACAGCTTTTGGCTCGGCATATAAGCGCACGTTTGGCGTTCGCTGACAAATACCAAATTTGGGACGAAGCTTTCAACGAAAAGAAGTTCAATTTGGATGGTACTGATTGCTCCAAGTAGTATTGGCGGCAAATGAGCCAACCGCGCCGTACTTGCCGCCGTCGTGTTCATGGTGGGGGATGGTGGGGGATCGGTCATGGTTTGGGCTGCATTCTGTTATGGAGGAAAGACCCCGAGGTGTTTCATATCTACTAAAATGAATGCGGAAATGTATGTGAACTTATTGGATGGATGACGAAGTAAAAGAATTTGCTGGAGAGCTTTATGGGAATAATTGGACCTTTCAGCAAGATAATGCGCCGATTCATAGCGCAATGCTTACTAAAGAGTTTTTTGCATCGAGAAAAATACCGCTATTGGACTGGCCAGCAAAAAGTCTAGACCTTAACCCAATCGAGGACATCTGGGGAATACTCTCTGCAAGAATTTTCAAAAATGGAAGGCAATTTGAGACAGCAAAGCATTTGAGATTGGCTATAGTGCAGGAGTGGAATGGTATCAGCCCATCCACATTGAATTCCTTGGTGGACTCGATGCCATGTCGCCTTAATCAAGTTAAAATACAAAAAGGAAAGCATATTCAATATTAAGGATGCAATTTTTTCACAATACAGCAAACAAAACACATCAAAATACCTACTAGGCACATATAAATATTTACTACTAAGAATATTTTCACTTTACTTTTTTTTCATGTATTTTTGAGAATTAAGTTTTCTTTTTTTTATGTTATTTTTTATGTTAACATAAACAATAAAACAGAAAAAACCGAATTATGATTACTGCTTTCGTTCTCTTTAAATTCAACTTTAAAGCCGTGCACATATATAGATATTTGTATGATGTATAAGCAAAACTATGACGTTAAATGAGGCACCTTAATAATGCACAAAACATTTATAATTAGCTAGTCATGTACATGTAACCGGACGTGATCTCTTTGCAGTAATTTCCTTAACATACGAGTATACAGGTATCCTTATTTACTAGTGGCATAAAATTATTTTTACATTTTTTAACTTTGTTAGGGTTACATTAGCCAGGAGAACAGCCCGATTTAGATTAATACATTTTCAAGCTAAACTTAAATTATCTAAAGTTAGACTTATGAGATTAGATCTGTAAGTCTCAGTCTTTTCAGTCTATGCACAATGCACACTATGGGCAAAAAGTCCGAAATTTGTGCATAAAGTAAATTTTTTTTTTTATATTTTAAAAACTCAAAATTGAATGGGTTTTATAAGACAAAACTATTTTTTAAATATTTTTAATGTCTGTGATTTGAATTTGGCGGTTTGGGTTAACAATGGACGAGACAAATCTGCCTTAAAGAAGTGTATGTTGGAAAAAATGAATATGAATGAAGGCAGCAACTGGCACGTTAATCAAATCAAATTGAAGAAAAAATTTGCAGTTTCAGTTCAGTCAATAATATTGATGCATTACGTTTGGATCTTGATAATTTTTGAAGGATTTCAAAGTAGAGGCGAAAGTGTGGTCCGATCATATGCCAATATGTTTAAAAGTGAGAGAGTTTACATTAAATACAACTAAAAATTTAAACTTGTTGTCTAAGCTGATATGGAAAAGGGAAAACAAAAATCAAATAAATGCTAAAATTGGCGAAAACCTTTACCAATCGAATCGACAAAGCCCCATGGCCTGCATGATATGCAATAAATTATTGCAAAAAAAATCATATAATAATGAATGAATCCACGCGCTTTTTGAGGGTATATCGAAAGACGAACGAGATAAGCGACAAAATACAATATCCAAAAGCAAAAAGAAGGTTCAAGGCATTGCATGGCAATATGTGCAAACATTTGAGCCAGGATGCCAATAAGAGAATAAAGCATCAGAAATGAATTTTTGCAAACGGACCCGATGAATTTATAGAGATATGCTGCACAATGCTTTTACACCAGAATTGTTTTTCTCATATATATGTAAATTACAAAGAAGGAAGTTATACGGCCACTCCCTGAGATCTGTTGTCGCATACATCCAAACAGACAGACTGACATGGGTAAATCGACTCAATTTCCAAAAAATATTTATAATTTACAGGGTCTAACACGCCTCCTCGTACCTGTTACATACATCCGCACAATCTGATTTTCCTTGTCCCTTTGGATTTTTTTTTAATAAAAAAAAAAAATTTTTAATTTTAAATAAACAACAAATTTTAACAAGTACAATAAAAAACGTTAACTTCGGTTGAACCGAAGTTCTAATACCATCCACGCGAAATTTTAAATCGTATTGTAAAACACAAACAAGGGGGCTTAGTTAGGGGCTACCCCAAAAATTGGGCGGAACACGCTCACTAGTAGCTGTGTATTAAGCGACCATCTATAAGATGCCAGATTATCGAATTTCAAGTTGATATTGACGTTTTCCATATAAATGCATAAAAGTGTGGTGTGGGTATGTATAGGAATACCTCAAAAAGTAGGCAGGACACGCCCATTATTCTATTTTCGTTAAGCGGCTATCCACATAACATGTTTCAACCTAATATTGACTTTAATAAAGAAGTTTTTCATACAAAAACACAAAAGTAGGCAGTAGGTTTGTATGGCGGCTGCCCCAAAAAGTGGTCGCGTCCCCCAACCTTTAATGTATATGTCAAGCGTACATTCACTAAAGTTTATAATGACTACAATCAAATAGTTTTTCATACAAAAAGTCAAAAGTGGGCTCTGGGTTTGTATGGGGTCCACCGCAAAAACTGGGCCTGGCGGGTCAATCTTGACACTCTATTAAACTGCAATGAAAAGAAGTGTATTCAACTGGATAGCATTAAAATTGGTCCCGAAAATATGCGCAACAACATACAGACGGACATGTAGGCAGACGCACAGACGGATATGGCTAGATCGACTCGTCTCGTAGAGCTGATCAAGATTATGTATACTTTATGGGGTCTACGATGGCTCCTTTAATGCGTTACAAACTTTCAGAAAAACTGATAATACCATTTCACACTATGTGTGCATGCTATAAAAATATAAGAAACAAAACTTTTCTCGGCTGGTTTACCTTAGGCATATGTATATACACTCGATCTGCATACACATCAGAAAAATCTAAAAGTCCAAGATCGAAGGCTTTACCTTTTATAGTCTCCGAGATCTCGTTAGTCAAACATACAGACCGATGTATGAACAGACAAACGGGTGAACAGACGGACATGCCTGGATCGACTCAGCTGGCGATGCTGTTCAAGAATTTGTTTGCTTTATACGATCTGTCACTCCTTCTTCTGACCATTTCATATATTTTCACAAACTTAGTATACCCTTGGCCTCCTTGGCTAAATTTTTTTTTTTTTAACATTTATAATATATTTCAATTCATAACTTTGAACTGTTAAACCGATTTTAGAAAACTAAACCTCTCCGGACTTCTCCGGTTGGGCTCTGCAAAAGTTTGAAGAGAGTCCTAAATTTCATCACATTCAGCGATAAGTAAAATATGCGGTACGAGACAGCAACAGAGCAACATGTGACTCCATTGCATCCACAAAACGTTGCAGTGTTGTGTGAATTTCATGCCGAAGCTGTGATCGGCCATGAAGGAAGACTGTTTGGTCAGAAAGGGATGGATTTGACATTAGTGATTTGTGGTTCCAACCAGATGATGCCTCATGGCACATGCCAAACAGCATGTTAGAGAAAGTTCGGTAACCGTGTAATCTCGAGAAATGGTCAAGCCCCCTGATTTAACTTCATTGGGCTTCTTTTAGTAGTGTTACGTTAAGTCACTGGTTTATGCCAACAAGCCAACAGCATTAGAGGAATTCAGCAACAATATAGAATGCGAAATTGTCAACGTTCCGGCCGAAGTGTGTGGAAAATTGACTCCAAACAATAGATGGCTGCAAACCTGCACGCGGTGGTGGCTTTCCTGGAGGCTCCATAATAATACATCAATATTTTGCTATTTATGTGCAACCGGAAGTGGCGTAGTACTGAGAACCTTTTTTGCAAAAATTACAAAACGCTACATGGAACAAGGAGATTAAATTACATTTTAAAAAAGTAAAAACATCTTTTCAACAAAAATGAAAAGCAAAATTGTATTTCATTTATCATTTCAGCGAACGAATGAAAGGGTCAATGTTTTCATAAGTAGCAAAACAATAACATCATTCGGAAAAAAAATGCTGCCACTATCGATGCTAATGCCTTCTCTTGTTTTGTATCCAGGCAGAAAGGACTCCCGCTGCTGCTGCTGCAAAAATATTCCCACGCAGTATTCTGCGTATATTTTTCCTTATCATAAACTACGTAGCACTAAAAGGAACAGCTGCTGCAACTGCCACAAATTCATGATGTCGTCGACGGACGATGATGATGCTGCCACTGAGTTTATTTATAAAATAAACAAATATCGCATAAATTGTAAACAAAGAAAAAAACTCTTTTCACTACATTTCCTTGAACTATTTTGTTATGCGCTTGCTAGAGCGTCTGTCAAGTTTATATGACGCAGTCGAAGATGCTGCAGCCGCCAATTCGTAGAAGAAAAACTGCGTTCAATGGCAAATAATATTTGTATTGCCAAATTTATAATTGTTTGGAAAACTATAATAATTGCACGGAAGGATTGCGTATACATTATGGTAATTTGTTATATGAAATATTTGTATAGTGTGCTAGGGTGAATATCTGTTACGTTTTACGTCTGGATCTTAGAATGCCTCCATTCAATTTTATATTCGTTTTTGGAATTGATGTCAAGCCGAATTTGGAAACTTACAAATCGAAGCGTTGGAAAGGACTCAAAATTCATCTGATCACAAACGCCCTCGCTGTACAAATAATCCGCAAATCTCACAGGAGCTTATATAGCAAAATTGCTTTTCCAAGAGTAGCCAACTTCTTTGCACTGCATGCTCGGTGGCCCTCTCAGATGCTGTTCACCAATTGAAAGCCTCAGTCGAAAACCTTCAGTGCTGGCTCGGGGTGCATCCATCCGCTGGACTATGTCAACCTCATCATACAGCTCGTCGTCAACTCTAGCCGGTCCAAAAATCGTACGAAGAATAGTTCTCTCGAACACTCCTCAATAGGCTAGGAGTGTATGCAATGTTGTCAGAGTCCACGCTTCTGTGCCATACAGCGTTATCAGCGTCTTATAGATCTACTGCTACTACGTCTACTTCTAATTTGCCTTCTGAGACGAAAGTAGCAGCGTTTAGCAAGCGTGATTTTTCACGTGATCTCCAGGCTGTCATTGTTGTTGCTGGTTATCTCTGTTCCCATGTAGACAAAGTTTTGAACATTATTGAAGTTGAAATTCTGCAAATTCACATTAAGTTTAAGACTCGAGTAGACAGCAAGTACTTCGTCTTGTCCTCGCTCGCCGCTAGGCCCATGTGATGTTTATATTTATCAGACTCCAAAACGCACTGCTAATTCGCTATTCTTTCGTGCCGATGTTTTCAATACCATCATACACGAAAAACCTCACAATCTCATGAAAGATTGTGCCCAACTATTGTACGTATACGTGTAGGATATTCACATAGGATGTACTCCATTAGCAGATTAAAAAAGTCTCACGATAAAGCATTGCCCTCTTGGTTTCAAAGGGCTCGGAGATACCTAGTTCAGATAGTGTGATAGTTTATTTACTCACGGCTTTTCTCCATAATTTGTCGTAGAGTGCAAAATTGATCACTGGCCGACCCCTTTGTTCTAACGCCACACTGATACTGTCCTGTCACTGTGTCCATGTATGACACCAGCTGTTTATACAGTACTCGGTACAGAATTTCGTATCCAATTGAAAGACTACTAATTTTTCGTTCGTGAACTCAGCGGAGTCTACTTTCTTAAAAATGACACTGAAAGAACACTTAGATTCAAATCGTTGGATATGCATTCAACGGACTATATCTTGCATACAAGTTGGCTTTCCTGGAGGCCAGGATATACTACAATAAGTTTGTGCAAATGTAATAGGCAAAAGAAAAAAAGCTAAAGTTAGAGTTAGAGTTAGAGTATGTCGAAATTGTGAACTCACGCCTGCATAGTATGAAATGGTATTATGAATCATAGTTTTTAACGCATTAAAAGAGGTATATCGTAGACCCCACAAAGTATATATGTACATACATTCGTAATCAACAATGACCCGTCTAACAGTGTGGATGGTCTTGCGCATATATATGGTATCCAAAATAGAGTATAGAGTATCCACATTTTTTCGAATCCACTTTTTTGTCACTTAGAAATACTTATGATACGAGTAGACAAAATTTAAGTTTTCGGCGATTTGTAAAAATTAATTTTAAACTTAAATCGCTTATAATTCGCAACTAGTCGAACACCAACTTGGATGGCCACCCACCCTACCTAGGTCACTGGTTCCAATTTTATTCATTAAAAATTTAAGGTGTCCCCTTTTATAAACGTTTAGCTAGTATTACAAGGTAATCTCATTAATGGAATTAGGCCGGATTAAAGACATCGAGTTCATGAAGTAAATAGAGGAAACCATTTCGAAAGAAATATAAGTACATACTTTTAATTCAATTCATTTCCTAAGACTACAAATATATATACAAGAATTGGGTATCACGAAACTCTATTCAGATAAATCCGTAAAAGCTTGTTATAGTATCCGCATTTACCTACTAATACGTAAAGAAAATTATAAGCTAGAAAGTGCATTTCAACTTCAATAGTAAGATTAAAGTATAGTAAGACTAAAAAGGCATGGTTATACAATTATAGACGATATAGGCAGAAGTAAAAAGTCTAGTCTGTCCACTACAAATGCTACATTATGTATGAATTCATATGTACTTCGTCCTTTCTCACTATTGTCCCATCTAGCTTGCCAGCTAGATAAGACACACTCATTCAGTATACATTTCCTTTCTCTTTTTACTACCTATATTTCCTTAATCTCTACCATACAAAATTTCTCCTGACAGCAAAGGAATCTCTTTCTGAATCCTGAAGTTGGCGGCGCGCTGCTGAACATCTAAATCAAGTGACGGCACCCCCCATTAATACCTGTAATGCCTCTGGAGAAATAGTGCGTCACACAGCCATGGCTCCCAACAGCAGAACGCGTTGACAAGACAGAATTTTGGCCCGACCTGATCCGATCTCTTAGGCGAACAATGTGTGGGAGAAAACATAACCTCTCTTTAGTCCAAATGCCAAGGTATTTCACTTCCGTTACGCACCTTAGACGTGTTTAACTTGACAATTGGATTTCGACTTTGTGACAGTTTGCCCTTTAAGAGCATAGTCAACGTTTTGTCCAATGCGACACACACTAAGTGTCTATTAGACATTTGGGTTCCAAGCGGGATAAACAATCCATTCGTACCAAAAAAAAAAAAAAATATTTAAACCCAAGTTAACGATTTTGTTTTGTTTTTTGTGCTTTTGATTATTAGTAAAACTGTGTGATTATGGACAATAAAAAAAAATACATGTGTAAAGAAACGTGTGTCCAAATTTAATACCCAGCGACTGAGATATTCGTCACGATTGGATGTGGGATAGTTCTGTTACAAACGATTTAAGCCTCATCTAGCTGCCTCTTTCTCTTACGAAGAACAAGAACACCTTTTGAAACAATATAATTTAAATTCGACCTTGTATCTTAAAAGTACCATGCGTAGTTTTTGGGTGCTCCGCTCTGATCGTTGCTTGCGCAAATTGTCACACTTATTCCCACGGTTCAGAGATGGTTTATCCAAATAACACAGTGGGACACAAAGACATATAAAGTGCGTTTCATAAATATAGCACAAGTGATGCGTTTTTGCGTTCAATTTCAATTAAGCTCACTAAATGACTACTCTTTTAAAGCAGAAATGTTTATGTCTTAATTCTCTTTTGACTTTGTTCTATTATATCACATGTTTTACCTTTTTATTCTATTTACCATTTTACCAGGGTTTCTCGAAGGGAGAAATTGAGGCAAAAATTGATAAAAGCCGGAAAGTTGTTTATAACATTCTTGCAACCATGTTGAATATGGTACAAACACCACTGGAGGCCCGAAAAAGAAATTAAATGAATGCCAGCATAACAAAATTTGGCCAGCAAATCTACCCGAAGTTGCACCAGTTTGCGGTACTGTGTGAAAATTCCCCGTTTGGAGAGCTTTAAGGGAAGCCCCAAATGTTGCTCAACGCAAAATAAAAAAGTCACCACGTTTGCTGCAACGATATAGGGAACATTACTTCCAATTTTTCAGACAATATTTGAGCACAAATTGGACACAAGTAAGTTTGAATACATTGATCGTATAATAAGATAATATTCTTTTATTTTGCGTTTATGCGTTTATCTCCAATGCACATATCTTCCTTTAACAATAGCACCATCCACGACGAACTCGGAATATCCTGGGTTGAGCCGGAAATAAGCAGATAACTTATTCGCCAGAAGACTTAAGCATCGTCACCCATTCAGAGCTCATATTCACACTCATCCTCATCATTAGCACAAACCACCACAGTTAAATTATAATTTAACGAAATCTTTAGATGTGCATACTTCGAACTTTATTAAATTTTTACTAATACGTCAAACTATATACGAATTTTTGTTAGTTGCCTCGCCACTAACAACGCAGAATCACTTTTTAATCGCACTCTAAAATCATGAGCGACTTTATAGTTCTCATTAAAAGCGTATTTAACAAGGTTTTTTTAATGTCCTGCCGCCATTAACGCGCACTAAATCAATTAATTTGTCAACACGCCACGTCAACAGAAAACCGAACCGAACGTTCGCGAACTGGGGAAACAGAACCCGAGAAAACCACAACCAAATGCGACAGGAAGCGACGCCATTAATTTCGTATTTAACGCCATTTCAAAAAAAAAAGTTTCAACAAAATATTCCACGCCTTTAATTACGCAATAACTTCAGATTTACGCGAACAAACAAAAAGACTTCATTAAGCCGGTTTCTGAGTACTCAAACCAATTTGAGTTCTCAATATAAAAAACAAGTAAAACTGGTGCAGTCGACTACAAAACACCCTGCAGACCTTAAGACTTTGGATCACAAAAGAAAATTCTACTATTACTTTAAAAAAAAAGTTTTATTTAAGAAATAAAAAATTTTAATAAAATTTATTATTGAAAAATCAAATAAAAAACATTTCTCCTTCTATGCAACCTTCAAGAGTGCATATACGGATTAAATGGCCGTATTATGGGCGTGGTGCGCGTTGCGGAAAGTCTGCGTATGGTCAAGAAGAAGCTAAATGTCTAAATTTGAAGTCTCTAGCTCTCGTAGTTCCTTTGTCGTTGCATACTTCCAGTCGGACATAGCCAAATCGTTGAAACGTTTCTATGGGGGCTACCACTAAAAAGGGTGAATCACACCTATTTATATGGTGTTTGAATTAAATCGCAGCGTTTTATTGTTGAAAAATAATTACAAATAGATTATTGAAAATGTTGTCCATTGCTAGCCACTAAATTTTCTCATATTTCTGGCATCATGCGGAAGAACGACTTGCCATTAGAAACAATCCAAGCATCAACCCAATTATTGATATCCACGAAATTATGCGAGTGCTGCACAGAAATGCTAAAATTATTCGAAGAACGCAAGTGATAAACGGAAAGAGCAATATCTGGTGAAAACAGTGGGTTTAATAGCACTCTCCACCACTTCCAATGAGTTAATTCTTAAACCGTTTGACATGTATCTTTAATGAACAATGACGTACTATTTGGACAGTTCAGTTCATTCCTTGTCTTCCAGCTTTTAAACTAAGCCAACCACTTTCAAAAATTTTGCTCAGCTAGAGCATGCTTTCCATAAACTTCCACCAAAATTCTTAGGTTTTCGGCACCATTTTTCTTTCCTCATTTTAAAATAAATAACAAAGTAGAACTCTCCACAAAAATACTTTATCAGGCACATAGTTGGACATATTCAATGAAGTAAAAAGTTTTGTTTGCATATAAAAAAGAGGGTGCGGCACGTCAATATGGATACTCTATTAAATTGCAATACAAAGTAATCTAAGTTCCGATTTTCAACTGGGTAGCTTAATAATTGACCCGACAATTTTTTTTTCGGGAACGGGCGGGATCGCGAAACTTTTAAAATTTGCGAGATTTCTCGACTATTCCCCAAATTCCCGTCGGTTCCGAAATTTCGCTAGGGAACCGAAATTTTTGGTCGGTCTTGGAATTCGATCATACTTAAAAGCGAGAATGGCGACTGCAGAGAAAAAAGAGTGTAATTGAAAATAGGATAATTCAAAAAGACAGCAATCGGAAAAAATTTTATTCACGCCCATCTCCAATTAGTATCCAAAAAATGCTGAAATGCTGAAATACAACAGTCAAACTCAACTCGTCGCGCTGGTCAAGAATATATTTACTTTATGGTTCCTTTAAGGCGTTGCAAACATAGTGATTAAACTAAAATACTATGCCACCACGTGTACGAGTATAATCACCGGCACCAGCAGCGCTCCACACGCCATTTCAACAAATTTTTGGCGCCCTTTTGCGCTTCACTGCGTCGCAGAGCCCTCCTCTTAGCACATCCGTCTTACATAGTTCATACGAATATTTAATGGCATTGATAGCGATTTTATTTATAGCATTGTCTTAAATCAATTATGTTTATAATTAAAATTTCAGTGATTATCTATTTTTAGTGTGAGCACAGCATAGAAATACACAATGACAAGGATTATGAATTTCTAATTAAGTTTGGCGTAATTTTTTTGATTTTGTAAGCAGATAGGCGCGTTGAATAGAAAACCCATTTTAAACCAAAACAGCTTAAAGTCTTTGAAACCATTTGAAAACTTCTGTTCGAGACAACGTCATACAATAAGTGTCTATTTAGTTTAGCAATATAAATCTCAATTAGACGAGAGACAAGTTGAACATCAAAGACATTATTTAAAAGCGGAAGTGGTCACACACGCACAGCCGTGCACACTTGAGTGTCACCGACTGACAACCAATTGAGTAGTGGTGCAACTCCATCATTTTGTATTGTGTATTTTGTGCTATAAATAAAACTAATGGATACGTTTATAAACTCTTAATGCAAACATAAATCTAAAATGTTTCTATCTGGCTATTTTAAGCATGCGAGGCGAAATTAAACCACATTTGTAAACAAGAGAGAGGTGTGGGAGGCGTGTACAACAATATACAAAATGGCAACAGGCAAGCGCTTATGGAGACAATTAAGCGTACCGAACGCATATAGGTATGCTACAAAATAGCAGACAAAGACACAGAATAATAAGAGTGAGTGAGAGTAAGAGAGAGAGCGGTAAATTAATAATTAATTGTTTGACACAATACAATTAAAAGCAGAGCAAATATTTACAGCGCCAAAGTAGCAAACACAGTTGAACCGCAACGTAGTGAATGACACCACCTGGCGGCGCATAGCGAAAGTTCCGCAGCACAATGGAATCATTAGCGTACTGAGTGGGGTGCCAAAGAGTCATGGCTCCCCTTACTATATAACATTAGTTATTTTTCATTGCAAAATTAAGTGTGTAGATAATCGCTTAGATCAGAGAAGGTCATGTTAGTGCTTGCACTGAGAGAAATGCTGGACAAGCTTTTCCTTTTTTGTTCTTTATTTCTAATTTGACATCTTAAGACCAACTCGCTTACATGAGCGAACCACTTTTTATACTTAAAAATTATCTTAATCTAGTTTGTGTCCAGTTATTATTTCTTTTATGTTTGTTGCTTATCTATGTATATACAGTTTAGTGCGGTTTAAACTTTTAATATTGTTCTTGCAGTGTATATTTCTTTATGATTTGCTTATGTGGTATATCATTGGATTGGTTCTGTGGGTGATACGTATCTCGCGACTTCGCGCATTCTTCCCATTCGATTTGGATTTGGCTGGACTTGTACGTGTAAGCTTGCACTTTATAACTTTTTTCTACATATAGTTTTTTTTAGAATTTCTATATTTACGATTTAAAAGGGCTCAATTACCTAACAATTATATTTATTTAATTTAATAAATATTAAATAGAACATTTCAGCATATAAAGTATAACTTAATTTTTTAAGTTTTAAATTTGATCAGTTGCATGGTGAATATTTTGTGGTAAACAATTGTGTTCTCGTATGAATATCTTTATGCAAGGTGAATTTGTCTATTAGGTGATGTTTTCCACTGTGGTGAGTTTCTTAAATATTCTGAGCGTGGAACAAAAATGAAGTGCATAATCAGCAACACATGAAAAACAGTAAGACAAAAGATAAATAAGAAATGAAAAAGAGCGCAGCTGAGTGGCATTCGGCACCTTAAGTATAATTTCATCATTGTCTTTATTAGCTACTTATTTGTTTTTGTTTTCAGATATCAGCAAACAAATCCATACCTACTTCCAATAACACAACGACCCACCACAATATTATTCTATTCACCATGCATGCCGCGTCACCCTCTCGCTCAGCACATGCTCTGTTTTCAGAATTTTAAAGCGACTGTAACAAAGAAAGTGAATAAATATATTCGCTCGCAGGCATCTAATCATACTCGTACAAGAATGTTTACACACACACACACACACACACTCTTACCATGTTTGTCAAAATTCATGGAATCGAGTCAAGATTCATGTTAAAATTGTATTCGGATCTAGATTAGAATTAAAATTTGTATTCTGATTTGGAATCGATTCCAGATCCGAATCCGCGAATTTGGATTCGTCTTTAACGAATCTTTGAAAGATCCGTATCCACGAGTCTGTGCATCACTACAGGGTACATTGGTATCATTAAACTGTCAAAACGAATATAACATAGCGAAGGAAGCATCGAAGTCGTCATAACATGAATTATGGTACTTTAATATTCGTTCAACGGGTACCATTCTCTAGCATTACTTAAGTCCGAATACAGTTTAAGCCTTGGGCAATATACCCACCATTAAACTGTGTAAAAAGTAATGGAAATAATCTTTTTACATAGAAACGTAGGTGAGAAACGTAAATACGTATTCTATTCGATTTTCACTAGCATGTGACTTTGATGTGCATCGAACCTGGAATGACTAAATAAATGAATGCGATACATTCGAATGTTGCGCTTCAGTTTAGTGTACCATTCGCTCTCTCTCTCTTTCTCTCTCTCTCTCTCTCTGTGTAAATGCGACACTTTTAAAGAGGTACGCGTATGGCATTTGTATTTTTCAGATTATGCCAAATTAAATTGTAAAATGTAATAAGTACAACTGAATTTATTCGAAACATTCGAATGAATGAATGTATGTTTTGATTATAATCATGCATTCATTCAGAGCGCATGCTAGTGAAGTGGAATTCGTTCTGCATTGCATGAAATGAATGTTGAAATTTTAGTTTGTTTTGCATTCATAAATTTATTGTGAATGAATGAATACATATTCATAAAACAGCTTCAATGAATTTATTCATACTGCACTCTAATATTTATGCTAATATTTAGTTGAATTGAACCCCCTTATATATTGTGTCTAAGTACGCCAATGAAGAGAACAGTGAGAGAAAGTGGCAAAGGAAGGCTGGCTGGCTGGCTGGCAGGAAGCATAAGCGCTTATTATTAACAAACAACTTGTACAACAAGCGGCAGCATTCGAAGACAAAGCGCATCACGCGGAAGCCAGCGCAGCGGCCATTTTAAAACAAAGAAGCAAGCAAGCGGTAGAGAGAGTGAGAGAGAGCGCGCGCGAAAGAGTGAAAGTATAAATACACGTCACAAGAGAGAGTGATTGTCACTGTATGCGTAACTGCTACCTTACTGAGAGCAGGACGAAATGCGGCGTGAGCACATAGAAATGCTTTGCAGCGCCGCTTGCTGCTGTTGTTTGCAGAAGCCGAGACTATAAAAGCATGCGGCAGAATATTTGCCGACTCAAACGCTGCAGGACAACGTTACTATAAACATTTAGGACAAAACAATAACAACAAAGAAAAGCCGAAACGCGTATAAAATAGGTGCGTGTATGTGCGTAATCGAGTGCCGGACAAAGAACCAGCGCCGGTAATAATAACAACAACAAGAAAAAAGTTAAACCGGAAATAGTATAAATCGATAGTGCAAAAACAAAAACATTTTAATTGAATGCAGTTATTTCAAATTTAAAAAATAGAATTAGTTTTCTAAAAATAAAATGAGTGCACCACACGTTTGTTTTGCCGAGATGCCACAATACGCCGGCAGCGTTGGCGTTGGCATGGTACAACTTGAACCGCGCAACTCTTCCGCCAGCAGCAGTCTGAGTGTCTCACCAACACCACGCTATGAACGTAATATGGGTTTCTTTCAGCAATTGAGTCGACGTTTTGGACTACTGAGGTCAAATGATGACCTAGTTCATGTCGATGATGCTACAATGGCTGCAGCGGCCGCTGTCATTGCTGCAGCAACGGCAGTCGAAGATGATGCGCAAAGTTCATCGACCGATGCGTCGTGCTCTTCAACAACAGCAACCGCAGCACCAACAACCAGAACGACGGGCAACACCCAACAGCGGTACAATGAAAGTAGCGCAGCAAAATGTACTACTGCAAGCGGTAAGCAGCAATTTTGCAGCTTAGAACATATGTCATGCGCCTCCAGTGAAACCAGCAGCACCATAGATGATCTGGATGAGCTACAACAGTTGCGCGACACGAGCAGCCAAGAACTGCGTGATAGTCAAACTAAACGCAAATCAACAACACGCGCCAGTTTCTCTAGACTACATAGACGTTCGACATCCTCGTTGCGACGCGCCTTCGAAAGTCTATCGTTGACAACACGTTCGTTGTCCTGTAGTGGACCATCACCGCAACCGGCTCCAGCAACAGCAGCAGCAGCAGCAGCTGCAGAAACAGTCGCAATTTCAATGAATAAGCCGCCGGTGCTGCCATTGAAATCAGCGCTTAAGTCTGCCTCATCCGTCGAATTGCATAAACAACATAAGCAGCATACAACAACAAATGCCGCTTGTTGTGCCTCAAAAACCAAATCCTCAACATCACTTAGCTCTTCCTCAGCAACAACTTCCTCGAAAAGCGGCGTCTGCAACGGCAGCAAATCAACAAAGCCGCCACCGCAGCGTATACTACGCCAGCCGGTTTCGTACACATATCTGAAGGGCATGTCTGGATTACCGACGCAGCGTGTGCCGCGCAGTTCCGTCTGCTGTCAATATGCTAGACGTTAGATGCGACCTCCAAAAGTATCACACACACACACACACACAGACTTCTATATTGCATCATAATACTTAGCACTTTAAGTAGCGCATTTCTCGTTCATCAATTGATTGATTGATTGATTGATAGCTTGATACAATATTATTGAGGTTTATTATCTCAAACATATACTCTTGTGGCTTGCCGCGAGCAGCATGATTTACTATAATCTGTAAAATGTAATCCCTTGTCAAATATTTGGCTGCTGCTCGTTGCAAAATATAATACGCTAAGTAAGTATTTAGTTGGGCTAAGTTAAGCACTAAAATCAGCCAGAAAAACTCATCAGCAAACACATATTATCTTTTTTTTTCCCCCTTTTATTTTCCAAAGTAGCTCATTCAATCGAAAAGTTCATCCAAAATTTACGCATTTCTTACTCATTTTTATGTTTTCAAATTTATGGTTTGTTTTTTTCCCAAATATTTCATGCACAACATTTTAAAATCTGTGATAATCAAAACATTTCATATTGTAGAAATTTTTAGTTTTTTCATTAAATTAGTAAAAAAGAGAGTGTAAAATTTATCCTAAATAAAATATGCGTCGGAAAATCAAAAATATGTTTATTTGAATGGCAAACGAAATTGTCCTAATTCAATTTAAGCTTGAATGTTTAAAAAATTTTCCATTAATATACTACGTAGTCGTCTTAATAGCTTTTTCTTTAATATTTTTTTTTTTTTTTTTTTTTAATAAACTCAACTAAAATAAAATTAAAATTAAGCATATTTAAGACTGGTTTAAAACACTAAAAATCGGTAAAGTAATTACTATAAAGCTTCCTAAATTAAAATTATCTGTAGATCATCCCGAAAAGTTTATTTATGCAGTTTAATATGCTTTAAATATGCTGAAATAGATTTTGTATATTATTTATAAACGAATAGAAGTATCTGTACAACGTTTTCTTGGTACTTGTAGTCAAATTGTTTGAGTTAAAATACTACACATATTATAAAATATACATTTTACTGCTTGAAAAGCGTATCTAAATGAGCCAAGTAGATATTTTTCGCACTAATTTTAAAATTATATATAATAAAAGCATTTGCATTTTAAGCTAGATAAAGATAGTTGTAAAGTGAGCCAGTTTAGATAGATGAACTAAATGAAAGATAAATGGAATAGAAAATATAGATTAGATAAATGAGTTAGTTGAAATAGTTGATGCAGCATAGATAAATGAGATAAATGTGTTAGATGATATACAGTAGCTAGATTAGATAGATGTCATAGATGAGATATATGAGATAGATGGATCAAGAACAAAGCTGCGATAAATCAACATTTATAGTAGTTATTATGCATTTACAGCGTGCTGGGAGAGGCATCGAAGCAACTATTGTATATTCTTGATCAAGTCTATGAACAGATATAGCTAGGCCTGTTCGTCCGTCCGTCCGTCCGTCCGTCCGTCCGTCCGTCCATTGACAAGGCCTAGATCTTACAATGAAACAAATATAGTTTGGTGAAATTTAAACCCATATATACAATAATTTGAAATCTTATTTGATATATGAGCGGTGGATTGTCTACAAAGCTACAACTTATAGAGAAAGTGTTCGTCTATTATTTTACCCTGTACTCAAAAGGACAAAAGGAAACTTCAAATTTGGACATTTAGACCCAAAGCAGAACGAGTTTAATAAATTTAGTGTATCCACGCCCACAAAACGGCCAATTGACCCGTATAAGCACACTTCTCATAGCCGGCAAAAAGCTTAATTTTTGTTTTTGATTTCTTTTTTTTTTTTTAGTTAATTAAATAATTTTCTCTTTTAGTTTATTCTTTTAATAAAAAAAAAAAATTTTGGGATTTAAAATTGCATACTTAGCAAGGGTGCAGCGTATTTCGTAGTTGTGGATCTATGACTTGATCATTCTTACTTGTTTTTATTTGCAAAGTAGACATATCTACTGCAAACTTACATAAAGGCAGACAAACGGCAGACAGACGGCAAGGCACTTGAACATGTTGTCATATTTAAATCAACTCATGTCGCCGATTCATAGATAAACTAGTTTAAAGCTCAATACTGAGTTGGATGAAAATTCTTGTTACCGAAAAAACTTCATATTTAAAAACGCTGTCAAACAACAAACAAAAATGTTTGCCACGAACTATTATCCAATGAGTACTCAGTTAACAAAAATGTTTGCTACCGAAAATACTTTTTATACTCAAAAAACAGATGACAAAGAGTATGACCTTTTGCATTTCCGTCAAGAAAAATCAATCCGTGTGGACTTTTCACCCAAATTTATTGGTTTAAGTATTTCATGTTGATTTTGGAACACTATTTTTTTTTTTTTTTTTTGTTTGTTTGACATAGCAGTTAAAATTTACAACTTTGGTAGCAAAAATTTTCATCAATCTCAGTATTGGGCTTAAAGAAATAAACCAATGTATACAAAAGTTTCGAAGAAACTGATAATACGCGATTCATTCATTCACGCCGCTCCCCGACACACAGCTCTCACTTAAACTTATGCTTTAATAATAGTAGTACGCTGTAAGTTTAGTATGTACTCTTTTTTAAAATGATCTATATTGGAGAAAAGTAAATTTTTTTCGCGAATAATCGATTTTTTGTATGAAGCGGGAATAAGTTCCAATAGTTGGAAAAAAAAATCATATGATTCATATGAATCACATGAATCACATGGTTCATTTGATTCATATGAGTCATATGTTTCATATTCATTGTCAACTAATGAAAAACTATATTCAGCCGTGCTCCCATTTTCAACTACTTTTGCGATTTAATATGCTAGCATCTTTTAATCTTACTTGAGAACTAAACAAGAATCCACTGAAAGTGACAGCAAACTTAACGAAATCTAAGAAATGTGATTCAATCAATTTCACTATGAATGCAAGATTAACAGAAAAATTCATTCATTCGTTCGAATGCGTTGAAGGTTCGAATAAATTCAATTGTCAGTCGCATACGATATCAACACGAACACTTTCAGCAGCCGAAGGCTTTATGCAACCGAACTGATATTCGTATGGTAGCTTACAACAGGTAGCTAGTTGCAAATAAGTAGAATAAACGAAATGGAAACAGGGATGGAAAGAGACTCTGCAAAAAAAAAAAATTTCAACACGCCTACAAATTTTAAAATTCCGCATTTTCACTGCAAGAAACAAGCAAACAGAGAGACCGCATTCATAGCATTCATTCATTCATTAACGAAATGACATTCAACTTCATAAGCATTCAAACATCAAAAAGTAACAAGATTCGAATGAATTAGAATGAATGAGAATGAATGAGAACTTTGGAAACTCATTCATTCAATTAACATTCATTAGAATTCATTTTGGTGTGAATGTCCCATTTGGCCTTTTGCATTCAAACTGCATTCAAAATTTCTAAGTAATATTACGCTGACATGAGAACATAATTTAAAATTTTTTAACACATTTTACTAATAAATATTTGAAATTTGTTTCTCAAGTTTACAACAAAGCGGTTCGAGAAAATGGAATATTCTTAGTTAGATTTTCTCCCAGTTTTTGAATTTTGAAAGTCACGAAATCTTGCGAAGTACATACAAATTTATTCCAGATCGTTTTTGCATGACTCTGATTCGACAAATATTTATTGAACACTACAGCAAAAGCGCTTACAAAAATGCAAATGCCAGTTGTAAGGATACTTTTATTCCATTAATACGAGTAATAAAGTTTGATGGTTATAGATGGCTGATATAGCCAATAATATTATTGTGGACACGCTTAAAATAATAATTACAACATTTTTTATTTATTTTTTTACCATTTTCTATAACTTAAAACTATTTTTTAATTATTGAATTTTGAAAATTCTTGCCAAGTAGTTTTGTTCTTGCCCTTTTAAATTGTTGCATGGGATCAAAATTACCAGAAAACAAAAGTAGCGCATTTAGTTAAGTCGTGCAAAAAGAAACTTTATACTATTTTAAATTTAAATATATACATATATATACTATAATAGCTTTAAGATTTCGATAAAAAAGTTAATTAATAATAACGATATAAAAGCTATGCACATCGGTAGTAGTTGCGTACTTTCAAAACCAAAAACGATAATAAGACAAAATGGTAGCATTCTATAACAGATATTTATACTCAAGCATATACAGTTTATAAAGCATACAAATTGAACACGCGTTTATATACACAAACAAACAAACAAACAAACAAACAAAATATTGCAGTATTAAATACATTTAGCAAAAACAAATAGATACCATATATAAATACCATATAGATACCATATATAAAAAAATGTATCGCATAGATACATATGTACATGCAAAAGCAATAATAAAGTTACAATTTATACACACACCTCAAATAGAACAAAATATAAGATTTATGCAAAAATTATTAACAGAGCAAAAACTATTTACCACAATATTATAAATCTTTATAAATTAGCTACAATTATTACCAACAAAAAATAAGGCAGTATTATTAAATACTTTAAAAAATGCCAAATCTCTAAGCATAAAAGTGGTTTGTAAAATAAAACTCAAGTTCGTAATATGCAAGAAAGTTCAATAAAGTCATTTACACACAAAATGGAAATGCTTTTTTCTTGATTTGTATCTGAACAAAAAAAAAACAAGAAAAAACGTTAACTTCGGTTGAACCGAAGCTCCAATACCATTCACACGAAACTTTAAATAGTATTGTAATACATAAAAGTGGGGGTTTAAATAGGGGGTGTTACACGCTCACTAGTAGATGTATATGAAGCGATGTAGTAGATGTGTAACATGCCGAAATATCGAATTTCAAGTTGATATTGACGTTTTCCATACAAATGCATAAAAGTGAACTGTGGGTTTATATGGGACTACCTCAAAAAGTGGGCGGGACACGCCCCATTGTATATGTATATGAAGCGGTTGTCCATTAAAATCCACAAAATCAAATTGCAAGCTAATATTGATCTAAATGAAGGGTTTTTTCATAAAAAACACAAAATTGCACGTTGGGTTTGTATGGGGGCTACCTCAAAAGTGGGCGGGCCACGCCCAATTGTCTATGTATGTTTAGTGGCTGTCTCTTAAAAGGCACCATATCAAATTTCAATCTAATATTGACTTTAATAAAAAAAGTTTTTCTTACAAAAAGTCAAAAGTGGACCATAGGTTTATATGGGAGCTACCCCAAATAGTGGGCGAGCCATGCCAGTTAGTCTATGTATTTTAAGCGGCTGACCATAAAAAGGCACCACATTGCATTTCAGCCTAATATAGACTTTAATAAATAAGTTTTCTTACAAAAAGTCAAAAGTGGGCAGTAGGTTTGTATGGGGGCTACACCAAACAGTGGGCGTGGACTGTATGTACAAAATTTCAACTGGATAGCATAAAAGTTGGTCCCCAAAAAATGCGCAATAACATACAGACGGCATACGGACAGACAGACATACAGACGGACATGGCTAGATCGATTCGTCTCGTCGAGCTGATCAAGAATATATATATACTTTATGGGGTCTACGATGGCTCCTTTAATGCGTTACAAACTTTCAGACAAACTGATAATACCATTTCGCACTATGTGTGAATGGTATAAAAAGAAAAACCAGCCGAAGCTCATCCTTAATGTACAACAAACTTTTGGAGATTAATTTGACACTATGGCAACCAGTTTGTACATAGCAAACTTTAGACATAAAACTCTAAAAGTAATAAACATAAACAGTCTAATATAGTATACTCGTATTGACCTAGTTCAAGATAATTTTTCGTTTTTTCTTTTGTTTGTTTTTTTTTTTTTTTTTTTGGAATTGGTACAGCGTCATAGAGATAGATTTTATTAAGAGCAAAAGCATGTACATAGTTCAGCAGACAGCTAGACCAGACATTCCAAAAAACAGTTCTGGCAAAACTTATTCAAACTTGTCTACAAAACATCATAACAAATCAATCAAAATTCAACGAATTGTAATTAGTATCTACAGAGTGACCGAGTGATGATGCGTCTTTCATATCTGTATAAAAGAAAAATAAACGAGCAGACAACAATTATAATAATAATAATAATAACAATAATAGTAATAAGAGGAATAATATAGTAGGTACGAGGACTATCAAAGCCCAGCATACTCGTATCGTACATAAACAAATGCACGAGCGCACAACGCTGCATAGGAGTGATATTTAGTAGTGTAATAATGCCTTGGAGTCATATACTCGTAGCAGCCAGACAAATACACACAAGTGACTCTGTGACTGTATAAGTGTATCTATGTGTGTATAGGCGCCTATGGGAACGTGTGTTAAGGGTAATAAAAAAACAGCAAATCAAATGAAGCTGAAGTTTATTTTTAGCAAAGGCGAGTGTAGTCCGAAAAGAACTGAGTCTACATAAGAAAGTTTAGTAAATGTTGTTGTTAAAACTTGATCATATAATTTCTCCTTGACCATACGTAGATGTCTTATATTAAATTTTGTATTCTTGTATGTACATTTTTAAAGGTATCAATATTAATTTCAAATGATTACAATGCGCTACGCGAATGAGCACTAATATTAATTATAAACTTCTATATACCTACAAATTTCTGAAAATTAGCGCATAATAATAAGCATTTTGAATTTATACTATATATGTACATACTATATATTTATAGATTTAATATATTCACCATACATTTTAAATACAACTTAATGTGTTGAATTTATACCATTATACCATTGGTTTGCATTGTTTTTTTCAGAGAACACCGTTGGAAGCGACAGGTTTATACACAAACATGTAACAACAAGTGCCGTAATTCGCTTGGCTGCTCTCTTTTATGTTCCTAAGTGCCTATGTTTGCAGTTGGAAGTTTCACAATGTCTCTCGAGCTTTAACGCCGCCATCATGAAATAATCAGACATTAGAAGAAATACCTCGCCCATTGTGGATTAATGTGAAGCAATGTATTCGCTTCGTTCATATGTAGTGGCGCTTGTAGCTCGAGATTCTATACACATGTAGCTTACTTTTGTGCATACGCAAACATTTTAGTACCACTGATGTTAGAGTTCGATTGAGAAAAAGTGTACGGCAGATTTTTAGAGATGCTATTTAATGTGTCATTTTGCGGAAGTTCGACTTTCACAAAATTTCTCTTTTTCGAATGATATTTAAAGGTGTTAGTGCAAAAGTTCGGGCTCTTTCTGCATCCACTTCTCGAAAAGTAAACTTCAGTTCAAATGATAAGAAAATTTGTTAAAAAAATAATAAAAACTTGAAGTGCATGAATAAGCCTAATTAAAAGTTGTGTATATGTATTAAAAACGATCGCTGTGCAAATACAATAGCACTTATTTCGCTTTTGCGCTGCTGATCGATTGGTCAAAATTTTTGTCCGCATTATTGGTGTCATAACCCATTTAGGGTAGGTTTTTGTCATAATTTCTCTTAAAAACCCATTATTTAGTTTAATTCGTTCTCGTAGTCAGATTTTTGCTTATTCAGTTAATTCATTGTTTTGTTTTTTTTTTTTTTTTTTTTTTGTCTTAGGATTTGGCAGCTAATGTTCATTTAATCAAAATACACAATTTGTACATGAATACGCATAACTGCAGAAATGCGATGTACTTAAGAGCGTGCGAAGAAAAGCAGAGGGAGAGAGAGAGAGCAGAAGTTTGAAACTAATTAATTGACACAGAGAGAGAGTGAAATCCGTTAGTATGTGGAAGACAATTAGATTTTTTTTTTTTTTTTTGGGTATATGAAAAGTGTAGAACAGGTGCATAAAAACAAACAAAAAAAATGTTCTTAAATGACTAATTTGCCGCCTACTCATAACACTAATTAATATATTATATTTCGTTTTCCCCGCAAGAGTCCAGCTCATCTACTAAAGTAGTGATGCCCAAGAAGAGAGCTCGGTAACTCGCCAGCGGATAATGAGTAGCTTTGCAAGGGGTGTTGTGCGGCTAAAGGGAACTTACTGCCGTATGTGTAGGCAATGAGCTCGAGAAATGAGAGCGTCGTACGAGTGTATGTGTGAGCTTAAAATCCATTGTACTATGGGGCAACTCAATGCAAATACTGAGTAATTTTTAATTTATTATTTTTGTTAACATATATTGTTTTTATTATTATTTTTGTTTTTGGAATACATAATGGAAGAAAAAAGTAAAACAGTAATACTTGTCTCTCGTTAGCAAATGATATGGAACCAAATATAGATTTTAAAAAATGAAGTATTGCTATCCGAGAGGATAGCATCTATATTTGGCTCTATATCATTTGCTGACGAAAGACGCAGCACTCCTGCGAGGTGAACAACGTTAATGCGGTTTCGCATGAGCGATTTATTTAATTTTGGCGTTGTTTGCTTTAATGCATATAACGCATTGCAGGTCGCCACCATGTTCACGTCATAAATATTTCATTTCCCTTGCAGTGGCCTCTTCGTGATGTCCCCTGGGTACCGATTTAGTTTATCTATCTATTTATCTAATTTCTAGTAAGAAGAATATAAATCAATCCAATTTTTTCTTCATTCAAGCACAGTAGAGCTTGAAGATGGCTAAATTTAAGAATTTCGGGTTTGAAGAAAGTTCTTGAATCAAAAATGTTGTACTCCGTTTAAGATACTCCTATTGATATGGATCAATTCAAGTACGGAAATCCTGAATTTCCAATCAGTGTACGATAACCCCAAGAAAAAAAAAATACTATGGTATGCCCGGCCAATCGTTGCCATCGTTCTCAACATCAATACCAAAGCCAAATATTAATGGTTCGAAATTCATATTGCGTGTCTGGTGGCACCAAAAATGGTGTTGTGTACTATGAGCTGCTAGAACCTGGCGATTCTTTTACTGGCGATCGGTATAGGCTACAATTGTTTCATTTGAGCCATGCATTACAAGAAAAACGGCCGGAATAGAAACAAACCCATGAAAATATTATTCTTATGCATTAAATCGCTCGGCCTTACCATACCCACCGTATTCTCCGGACATTACACCTTCAGATTATTGGTTGTTCCGACGGATGTAGCACGATTTAGCAGGTCATCGGCTCATTTCTTGCGCAGTAAACGAAAATTGGCTCCTAACTTAGATCGCCTCTAAAGACGAGACATTTTTTCGAGATGAAAATTCAAAAATTGCCTGGGAGGTGTATAGTAACAAGTGATGTAAAATACTTTGAATAATCTTTACTTCCTATTTTTTTTTTCTAAAATAAATGCACTTTTGACTACCAAAAAACCTGACCGAACATATTTGTACTAGTACGAATTTATAAATTTCTTGTGGAGGACAAAATGGCCGAGTGCACTATACGGATTGTAGCCGGTTGAGCTATAATCGAATTTCAAACATGATCGACAACATTAACATGTTTTGCGAAAATTTATATCTTTATACTCTTCACACAGTGTGTGAATAGTATTACAATTTAGTCAGAATGTTTGCAGCGCCATAAAGAAAGCATTAGCGACCCCTAAAGTTTATATACGGATATTTGTGATCAGCGCGACAAGACGAGTCGATGTAGCCATATCCGTACCATACAAAAAAAAAACTTTATATTTATTTTGTTTGATCGAACAGGTTTGAATTAAAGCAATTATTTTTAAAAGAATTATTGCTTTGAACCCAATTAACAATGGCAGATATTATATAAACTGTATACTTATATCAGCAAATATATAAGGTACCCATAATCACGAAGTTGGTGTTGTGTGACGAGCAGAGAAAAGTGTAAATACGTGTTTAAACAGGAATATTGATGTCTGTCAACGCTGAGTACACTGTAGAGCGGATAGAGGACAAGCGAAAAAACGTAACTTCGGTTGAACCGAAGCTCTAATACCATTCACACGAAACTTTAAATAGTATTGTAATACATAAAAGTGGGGGTTTAAATAAGGGCTACCCCAAAAAGTGGGTTTTACACGCTCACTAGTAGATGTGTATGAAGCGATGTAGTAGATGTGTAAGATGCCGACATATCGAATTTCAAGTTGATATTGACGTTTTCCATACAAATGCATAAAAGTGAACTGTTGGTTTATATGGGATTACCTCAAAAAGTGGGCGGGACACGCCCATTTGTATATGTATATGAAGCGTTTCTCCATTAAAATCCACAAAATCAAATTGCAAGCTAATATTGATCTAAATGAAGGGTTTTTTCATAAAAAACACAAAATTGCACGGTGGGTTTGTATGGGGGCTACCTCAAAAAGTGGGCGAGCCACGCCCAATTGTCTATGTATGTTAAGCGGCTGACCATAAAAAGGCACCACATTGCATTTCAACCTAATATAGACTTTAATAAAGAAGTTTTCTTACAAAAAGTCAAAAGTGGGCAGTAGGTTTGTATGGGAGCTAGCCCAAATAATGGGCGGGTCCCACCCATTAATGCGTAAGTTACTATATCAATTATTAAGTTGATATTGACTACAATAAAAATGTTTTTCATACAAAAATTCAAAAGTGGGCGGTGAGTTTGTATGGCGGCTACCCCAAAAAGTGAGCGTGGCGGGTCAATCTTGACACTCATTAAACTGAAAATGCGCATCAACATACAGACGGACAGACAGACAGACGGACATGGCTAGATCGATTCGTCTCGTCGAGCTGATCAAGAATATATACTATACTTTATTGGGTCTACGATGGCTCCTTTAATGCGTTACAAACTTTAAGACAAACTGATAATACCATTTCACACTACTTACTTGGGTTAAACCCCCAATTTTGAAGATATCCGGTTGTAATTTCGCACATACACTTATTTTTATTGCAGTTTAATAGAGTATCAAGATTGACCCGCAACGCCCACTTTTTGGGGTAGCTCCCATACAAACCCACCGCTCACTTTTTGTATGAAAAACTTTTTTATAGTAGTTAATATCAACTTAATACTTGATATGGTTGTTTATAGTGGAGACAGATGCTTCACATATATATTGATGGGTGGGACCCCGCCCACTTCTTGGGATAGCCACCATACAAACCAATTGCAATTTTTTGTGTTTTTGTATGAAAATATTCTTTATTAGAGTCAATATTACAATAAAATGCGATGTGGTGCCTTTTTATGGAAAGCCGCTTAACATACATAGACTAATGGGCGTGTCGTGCCCACTTTTTGAGTTAGTCCCATACAAATCCACAGCTCACTTTTATACATTTGTATAAAAAACGTCACTATCAACTTAAAATTCGATATGGTTGCTTCATACACATCTACTAACCCCCCCCCCCCATTTTTGGAGTGGTCTTACTTTAACCAAACCAACCACCACACACCTTCCCCCCACCCACCGTGTGAATGGTATTAGAGCTTCGGTGCAACCGAAAATATGGTTTCTTCTTGTTATTAATATTCAAAACAAAAAAACTACCAACATACGTCACAAAAGGCACAATTCGTGCCATATGCAAACTACATACATTTAGGAGTAAAATGTATTATCGCATATTACAAATTTTTGAATCTAACCATTCCTCAAAAAAAAAAATGTATATAAAAAGTAACACCAGCATTGCCGAGCAAAAAAGGTAAGTGTGAATATCGAATATAACGTATTTTAAATGTAATGCGTGTATTGAACATCCAAATATCGATTACCTACATCTAAATGCGGTCGATTAGGAACACTTTATACCGAAAAACTCAGCCATTGATTTTTATAGTTTTGACAAAACGCAAACTAGTATATAACTACTAAACCAACTTCAGCATTTCTACTTATATTGAATATATATTCTCTCTTTTGCTTATTAGCTTTCCATTACATTTTAGTATGAACAAATTGTGTATCATAATGACCAGCAATGAAAACGGGAAATTGATTTTACATCATTAGAATCACACGTCTGCACGCTTCAGTTCTGCATTAGAAAAGTTAAATTTTCTTAAAACTTTATTGAATATACTAAGTATTTATAAGAGTATTAATAGGAGTACTTTATGCACCCATTTATGTTAACATCAACATCAACTAATATTAAGGTAATCCGTACTTTACAATTTTTTTTTTTTTTTTATGCAAAGCCATTTGAGAAGGTGTTACAAGTACACAAGAAAAGTATCTTAACAAAATAAATAAATAAACTGTTCAATACTATTAAGCCCACAACTTTACGGATCACCCACGTGCATGACAATACAGTCTCTAAGTGAGATTTAGAATGAAATAATGGAAACGACAAACAAACGGCAATACTATTTATTGAAAGCAACAAGCGAAAGTAGGTCAGTCATTGAAAAAGTATTAAGCAGTGCTATAAAAAATGCCAATGCAGAGAAAATCTATACAAAGTGTGTGAAAACGAAGCATAAAAAAAAATATCCCACAAATAAATAAAAATGGAAGGAAGAAAAGTTTATGAAGCTGCCAAGTCACTTGTTAATATTGGGTATGCTTGAGTGGGCTTATGCTGCAGAGATTTATTGAATTTATAATGAAAATGATTTGATTTTTCTTCAATTTTCACACCATAATTCGCACATATATTTATTAAGTGGCTACACTCTATCTGTCTGCCACAAATGTAACTTTCAACTGATTGCGCGAATTTAGCTTACTCAATGATAAAGGGTTTTCAATAGGAACAATTTTATATATAGTCAACGTCAAAATGTCAGTCAATGTTTGCATTTTTATCATGGTGAAGTTCACGACCGAGCATCGTTTGGAAATTATTAAAAATTACTACAGAAATTCGGAGTCTTTGGTCGCAACTTTAAGAACGCTTACTCCAATTTTCGGCCGTAAAAATAATTCAACCAGACAGACTATGCCTGCTATAGTGAATAAATTTGGATAAAATTGGATGTTTCTGTGCCAGTGAGATGACGCAGCGGTTGAAGTAGTGGAAATATTGCATCCGTAAGTGTTTCAGTTCGAAATGAGCCAAATCTGTGCTCCAGATGTTGTAAGACTTTTTTTTGGCCATAATTGGATGGACTTGACATCAGTGACCCAACAAAATGGTGTCACATGTCATACAGCTAATCAAAGTTTTGATCTATTGTAGGTGAAGTTCGGTAATCGTGTCATCTCCGGAAATGATCCGATTTAACACCGTTGGATTTCATTTTAAGGGGTTACAATAAGTCGTTGGTTTATGGCAACAAGCCAACAACATTAGAGGAGCTGAGGAACAATATCAAATGCAAAATTGTCTACGTTGCGGCCGATATGTGTGGAAAAGTGGTGGAAAATTGGTTCCAAAGATTCAATCGCTGCGAACATGCTGACGATCGATTTCAATACTTAAATGTAACATGTAGGTTTACTACACCTGGCAAAAATTTCAGCCGAATATCTCAATTATTCTGTATTTTATTTAAACTAGAGTTTTTCCAGTGGTCGAAATTATACCTTTTGTTTTGAAAGTACCCAATAATAATAACATCAATAGTGTGTGAGCGTTACGGAAAACGCCTTCGGCTGCTGTCAACGCTGTTCAGCCATAGCCCCATGGGACGAACACCTTTATGTTTTCACATAGACTCCAACCAACGACTGTTTGATGCTAAAGATAAACAAGCATTTCAATTAATTACGTTGCATTGGTATTGTTTTTTTAGCACACTGTACAAATTTTGACTCAGAAAGATTCGCATAAAATATCGTGCAGTGCAAAGCAAACACATACAGTCATACTTTGGATGCTCTCCTTTTGGTCTAACATGAATCAAATCAGGGCCGTTTAGAAAAAGAGTGGCAATAAGTGAACAATTCATCTGCAATTAATTAATACTGTTATAAAAGATTTTTTTTTTTTTTTGTTTTTTATATCTATTCTATTCTATCCTTTTTTTTCTTCTCGCTCTCTTCTTTTACAATTTTACCAACAAAAAACACTATCAAAAATGCACTCAACTGATACTCGCCAACATGTTTGCAAGTGTAATCACCACAGTTTCAAGCCTAACGTCGAGCTGCTCGATCGACATGCTCTACAATGTGAATCGCCCTTTAGAGCACGACAGAGATAAAGCAAAAGAAGCTAAAGAAACAAAGAAGAAAACAGCTATGCGGAACGCGCTATATAATTATATTATTCTTAGCATGGCTTAAATGTAGAAGTGCGTAAAAAGATGTGAATAAGGAAACAAATAAATCAAGGCTCTGTTTTTCACTGTGTGTATACAGCGGGGCCAAACCTAAGCATTACATTTTCGTCTGTTGCTTTTTCCAAAGGCGTCACTCAGTTTGACTTTTTGCTGTTGTTTTCCAATTGTGAGAGCTGTTTTTGCAAATTGAGATAGCTGAGGGAGGGGAAATGCTCAGGTGGTTGTGATTGACCAAGGGCGTTAACTCGTTTTTAACTATTTTAGATGAAATACATTAGAACAAAAAAAAATACATTCATCCCTGCTCCTCTTCACAACAGTCTATATATAATAACAAAATTGTTATCACCATATTAAAAAACCCTTTATTTACAACATGAATTCCGGACGGAGTTGCTAAGTCATTTAAAAAAAGAAATTCAAATTCAATAATGAAATTAGTTTGTCACAACTGTGCACGATTTGTGACAGATTTGCATAACATTTCAACGCCGATGGCGATACGGCGCAGCTTGTCAAGGACATGATGCATGATTGATGTTTCAATTCAAGTAAGTTTGTTGTTGTTGTTGTTGTTGTTACTCACAAATGCCCGGAAGGCATAAAAACAAGTTTATATTACTTATTGTAGTTTGAATTGAGCAGCAAAATAATAACTTTTACAGCTTTCTTGTACACGTATAATCGTACATACATATATGTTCTACATGACAAATGTCAGCAAAGGCATAAAATCAAAAATTACGCATATGCAGCATAAACCCACCCATATATACATAAAAATATACTTCCAAAACAAAAAAAGAAAAGGACAACACCGCAAAATAATTGCCTAAAATTAGCAAACGCATTAAACGCAACTCAATGATCATTAATAACCAATCAAATGTAATGTAATACATTATGGGTCACGTTGACCTGAGCTGCCCGGCAGCCACAGCCACAGCCACAGCCGCAGCAAGAACAACATCGCCGCCATCTGTTGTTGTTGTTGCCGAAAAACTTGATGAAAAATATCAAAATATAAATATTTAGCTCCCATCACTTTGTGTGTATCTTTTTATACACTACACGCTTTGCACGAGCATGGTTATTTAGGTTAGGAATATGAATCTACGATTCCATAAGCAACAAACAATCTTAATCAGCTTGAAAAGACGAAAATCGAGGTGAAACAATTAACGACTTAATCCTTAAATCAGTTATAATATATTGTATATAATAACTGGCGTGCATTGCTATGTTTACTTTCATTTTTAAGTGTATCTTATTTTTCCTAGTACTCTTTGCATATTTAAATCCATTGCCAAAAATGCAATGACTAACAATTCGACATAAGCACTCAGCTGGCCAATTTTACTATCAATTCGCATTCGAATTTCATGGTAATTGTTTCATTATTTAAAAACGATTTATACAAATGTATAAACAGTCTACGTTGATTAGTTGCTGAGATATGACGTATTTGGGTTTTCTCTTAAATGGGATAGGCGTGGTGGCACTACACACTTTTTTAGTAGATTTTATTTTTAAAGTTTAACTTTACCCACATTTTCATTACATCTAATTTCATACCGGATTGAAGCTTCATTGTAGTTATCTCAACATAAAGTAAGTTTTTTTAACCGCCCTACGATTGTGAATTTTTGGAGGCAGTGTAAGACGTCATTAAATATCACTCAATGAGTGTTCTGTGCTCTAATCCAATACAAATAAAAAGTTTGTTTTTTACTTCAAACTACATATGTGTTCCCCATTTCTCTGTTCTTTTCCCAGACTTTTGTATATCCTATTAAATAGCATATGCTGGTACGACTGATTTCGGTCCTTAGTGAATTCATAAGACTGTGCGCTTTTGGTTCGTTTAAACTCTTTGAAGCAAAAACAAAAAAAAGATAAGATGTTACAATATTTTTGGAACGATTACTCAATGTACTTCCTACAATTGTGTTTATTGCTGTTGACCAGTTTATCTTCATAGGCAGCAGTCAGAAAGTACCAATGCCATACAACCCCTTCAGTGTAGTGACAACATTTTTAACATCGTTTTGGAACATGTAACTGAAGATCTTTATCTCCTTCTACAGCATGATACAGTTTGATCCCAAACAATGGGTACTTCATGTTAGTAACTTTCACAACACATTTCTCCCTATTCGAAGTCCATGGTATTATTTTTAAGAAAAAGAATACTTGAAGAGAGTTCGAACATATTGTCGACATTAGGACCATTAGTAAGAGTACTTTCTATATCCTTGTAAAAGAATAAAATAACATTTTTCTACCACATAAATATCTGCTTAAACCTTAAACCACGATAGAGACATACACATTTCTCCATAAATCATTAAGTTTTGATGACAGAACACGTTCTTGTGGTATATATGCGCTTAGCCGGGTTTTTATTCTCTCCTTTTCCACTCATTATAATTCTTATATACAAAAAATTATACAGAGCAGGATTAAAATTTATCGGAAACAAATTTTTTCTGATGTGACTGTACGGTAAGATGTCAGGAAAATCGGATCTGGTTACATTGAGCATGATTCGACAAGTGTTCGGGAGTAATTGCCTAAAAGTGACATCAAATGTTCAAACACACTTCAAGAACTGACAATGACGTTGAAGTCAAAACGGTTTGCTAGTTCCCGCACAGTCTCGTCGTAGCCGCTGGCGGACTACTTGGTGTTTAACAGAGTGAAAATTGCGAGTATGCGTCCGTAGATACCGTCAAAGACGCATGCACGCGTGTTTTGAAGGACATTCCGGAATACAACTATCCAAGGACTTGCGAAACGTGGAAGAGTCGCTTACAGAAATGTTTCGACGCTTTTGATGTTTTGTAGCGATATCTTCAATTATTTTTTTCCCGAATTATGTTGCGATGCTTTTAATACAAATTTAATTGATCTTCACTCTTTGTGGTACGTATTCTCTTAAGGATTGGTAAAGACAATAGATTTTTCAACGCACATGATAAGTCTATGATGTTTTGAAGGCTTTCTCATTAAATACTACAAAGAAATTCGGTGCCGTTTCTATCGAATTGCCTTTCGAATGTGCATATTGAGAACATAGCAAGGGATGTAAAACTTTTCATAGGTGACTATTGTTACCTGACTTTGTTATGAAAATAGTCCTCAGGCTACAAATTATAGATCTACACCATTCCAAAGGCAAATGAAGAGGAGAGCATATCAGAGAAATTCGAGTCAACTTAACTTTTTACATATACCTCCGTGTTCCAGTTTTCGAATCCGAATTATTTGTTCAGATTCGATTTCGTTAAAATGGTCAGTATTAAACTTTCAGAAGAATTTCGCTATTGGAATTCACTTGGTAATAGCAGTATGCAATTCATTTTCTCACGGTCAGGTAAATTCAACTACCGAAATACTTCGAAAATTGAAATACGAAACCGAAACAATAATAGATTATTCGCATTCGAAAATGGGAACACGGGGGATAGTCTTAGTTTCTAGCTTAGGCGTAGACTCCAACATACTTGTTTGTATACATTATTTCTCAAATGTTCTTTTTTTTTTGGTAACAACGCTATATTTTGCTTAATCCTTTAACTTTAACACTAATGCACAAAAATAGTGAAATACTGGAAAAGTTGGCAATGCTACATAGCATGCAAAAAGCCAATAGAGCGTGTTATTATCGTTCAGAAGAAGGTTTCTGGCTGTAAACAATTTTAAAGAAGTGGGCGTTGCCACAATCAAATTCATCATAACTCAGCAACTATTTGACCGATCGTTATAAAATTTATGGAGAAAATTACTATCGTTTAGGTGAAAGTTTAAGACTATTTGAAGACTTTTGGAACAAGTGGTAGTGGTAGGCTATCATACAAGAGTAGGGACAAAAATTCATCATATAACTACTTTTTATAACTGATATTAACTACTAAAAATAAAAAAGCTGTGAAAAATAATAGAAAAGAATACCTACAATTTTCTCGCATTTCAAATTAATATGGACAATAATAAAAAAAAAATTAATAAAACCGAAAAGTAGGATGTTAAAAACTTTTTGTCAAATCAATTATACTATTATACTATTATCTATCTACACTATACGAAATTATATAGTAATAATAGCAGTAAATTATAGCAAGAATAGCTTCAGGACACAGTCTTGGGATGATCTCTATAAAAAAAAGAAAGAAGAAGCTTAATTTCAATGCTTTTTCTTCTTTGTTCCCCATCCTAACGTTCTACAAATCAATCGTTAGGACTAGTAAAACATATACAAGGTGTCTCAAAAGAAAGTTCACATTTAAAAAATCGATAAAAAAAAAGTAAGTAGTTTATTGAAAAAATGTTTATTACTTAATAAAATACACACTTTGGGAGTTTATTTCTTAAAAATGATATTGTCCAAATGTAAACCGTTGCGTTCACGGCATTCATTTATTCGAGCACTAAAATTTCCTATGACGGCTTGGCAGGTATTCTCCGTGATGGCTGCCATTTCGTGGCGGATATTTCCTTTTAATTGTGTCAGGGAAGTCGGTTTGTTGCCGTAAACTTTAGATTTGACGTAACCCCACAGGAAAAAGTCCATAGCGGTTAAATCGTGACTTCGTGGAGGCCAATTTATGTCACCTCTCCTGGAGATCAATTTGGCAGTAAAAATTTCATGAACTCGTGGTTGAGACCTGTTGGACGTGTGTGAAGTTGCTCCGTCCTGCTGGAACCATGTTCCTGGTTATAACCAGGAAAGTTTTGCAGTTTAGGCACGAAGAATTCGTCTAACATCTCCCCATAATGCTCAGAATTCACTGTAACTGTGCATCCCCTTTCATCTTCTAAAAAGTAAGGGCCCATAATTCCTCGCGCCGACATCGCAGCCCATACGGTCACTTTAGGCGAATGTAGGGGTTTCTAATGTTTGTGTTTTGGATTGGTTGCACTGCAGTAGCGGCAAATTTTGCTTGTTTACATGTCCATTAAGATGGAAATGAGCTTCACCCGAAAACAAGATGTTGGTAAACGTTGGAAAGCGCTCAATCATCTGGTTTATGAATTCAAGCCTCTGCCCAGCATCCTGAGGATTTAATTCTTGCACCAACTGAATTTTGTAGGGGTGCAGCTTTAAATCTTTGTGTAAAATGCGGAACAATGATGATGTATGCACGTTTAAAGCAAAAGCACGCTTCCGAATCGAAAGGTCCGGGCTGTCACGAATAGACTGAGTAACACTGTCTAACACTGGTTTCGAACGTTCACGAAGACCTTGGACGCTCGGATATTGATTTTTCCAACGTTGAACCGGTCTCTTCAAACTTCTCGACCCATTTTCCATTTTCCAATGAGTCGAGGGCTTGGCGCACCATTTAAATGACGAACATGTCGAATACTGCAGAATTTTCTACGCGCTGCAGTCGCTGAATTACCGTTCTTGTAAAACAGAAGTACGCACAACGCACGGTCCGCTCCCGAGAAACGCTCCATAGCGACTAAATTCCCAAAAGCTAGGCTACCGCTTGCCTTACCCCTCGCGCCCCTCGTAATAGTTGCGTTCACGCAATCAGCAAATCAAATGTGAAGTTTCTTTTGAGACACCCAGTATTAAGATCTTTCGTAACAGCTTCAATGTGTGGATTATATGCTGATACTTTGTAATAGTGCTCAAAATAGTGCAGTAATGGAAGGTTATTTCTATAATTCTGACAAGGTAAGAATTTTTTTTATATAAGCATACATTTTTTCAGGCATTTTTTAGTTGCATTCAAAAATATTCTGTGCAAATGACCATTTGATGAATCGGACTTAATGGCAAAGTAATAAAATATCAGCAAGGCAATATTAGAATCCAACGAGGAAACCAAAAATTGCTCAAATAGGAAAACAACTGCGATGCTTTTAATGTAGAGCTTTTTTCTAGTTTACAGCAAAAAAAAAAAAAAAAGGAAATTTCCACTCCACTTTTTTGGAGAAATTTGGAGAAATATAGTGGATTTTTTTGGCCTAGCTAAAATGTGAAACATGGAATATTGCAATTATTTATTGTTTAAACAATAGAAGAATGACAAAAATGGATATAATTCGTAAAAAATTACATATCAGCAGCTATAAATTTAGACGCGTAATTTAAGCACCTTCTAACGATTTATCATTCATTTCAATCGGTCTTGCCGTCCAGAACGGACGCCGACTTCAGTAAAATAATGTATCAAAAAATACATAAATACCGTTATCTAGGTGAATGATCTATGTAAATGAAAGAAATGAGTACATTTTTAAAGTTGCAATTTGTAAACTTTTCTAATGAGTAAAAATGCTGTTAGGGGGGGGGGGTGGACGTTCCCAGTTGCCTACTACCTTTGGATACGTCAATACACAACTGCCTACATAAATGTACATATGAATAACTATCACTGAAACGTTCCATGAACGGTTTTTAAAGGTTATAAAAACTTCGTTTTGACCGAAGTTCATGTTTCCTTCTTTTTTTTTCTCTTGTATATTACACCTCAAACACATTTATATATGAAAAAGTAGCAATTTGTTTTCCAGACTTTGATGTCTTTCATTTATTCTTCGTTTTGTAACTATTTTATATGCTTTTCTGTGAGTTTTTTTTTTTTTGGTATGACTCCTTGACCTAATTCCAGTTGACAGTTTATGAAATGCCTCAGATGCTGCCTATGATGCTTCATCTTATGCTGGCAGCATATCGTCTACGTACTCGTACTACGATACAATATATTGTATCAGCATATCATAATCAATGATTTCTTGCTTCATTTTATTTTAGTTTTTCGCACAACTGACGCATACACATATTGGCAAAATGATTTCAGAGTCAGCGTCAAGTCAAATCATAGTTGTTCTAATAGATACATATATACTCGTATACATGAGAAGTTGAGTGTCGAAGTCGTAATAATAATAGGCATAGATTTCAGAGTCAGAGTCAGAGTCAGTGTCAGTGTCAAGTCAATTCATAGTTGTTCTAGTAGAAGTAGTAGAAGTTGAGTGTCGAAGTCGTATAATAATAGGCAGCCCCAGTCATCGTCTTTGTCGTCTATCGATGGCAAAAAGTCACGTAGTCCATGCTCGGTCGCCTCAAGGCTCACTGGGATTTCATTTGTTGAAATGCGTTTCAATCTCAGCCAGACTCTGTCTATAGATGCTTGTACCACTAGGAGTGGTAGAAGTGTTTACTTCTGTGAAACTGCGTATTCGACATTCGGAGTATATAGTAAATATTTTTTGCGTTTGAAAATTTCGTTGCTATTTTTAAAATGTTAATTAATAATTGAAAGCTTTTGTTTAGAGAGTTGACTTATTTTAGTAAAGCTTTTTGTTGCTGTAGATTTTTCTTATGGCACAAATATTTACTGAAGTAAAATATCTTTCTTCTTCTTCTTCTTCTTATTTTTTTCATTTTCTATAGAAGCAACTTATTTATACACATTTATGCAGCTTAAATAGAAATAGCTTCTTGCATATTTGATGCATTTTAAATAGGTTTTTGGTTCACATGTAGAGTTCATTGAAATGGTTCCTACTAGAATAGAAACTCGTAAATTTTCATATAAATTTCAAATATACTCTAGGTAATCGTAAATTTGTGCTTCAATATTTAGTTTGAGTAGAAATATGTGTGTGAGTTAAGTTTGGGAAGAAATGTAAAATTAACACGAAAAAACTTGAGTGTACATCTACGAGGGGTACTATTTATATTTCGGGAATAGGAAATGAGTAAAAATGAAATATGAAAATGGCTTTATTGTTTTTCAAAATATTCCCCTTGATGATGAATACACTCTTGCATTCGTTCAAACCATTTCTCATAGCAGTTTTTCCATGCCTCTTGAGACACCTCCAAAACATGATTTTTGAACGCTTCAACTGCTTCTTCGGCGCTCGTAAATCGTTGACCACGCAGTTTACTTTTGATACTCGGGAAGAAGAGCTAGAGAATTCAACAGTTCTCAGTAATACAGACTGAAACTGGTGAATTTATTAGCGAGCTAGTGGAATCAATACTTGCATACTAAGGAGTACAATAACAAATAGTTGCACTTAAATGTTCGAGTTACGATTAAAACATCTGGAAATTAGACATTAAAATAAAATATTTATAGGCAATAAACCAATCGAAAACAAAACTAGTTAACAATCTAGTCGCTTACCATAGCTATAGGGTCGTATGTGTACATGTTTTACGCTTGGCTAGATTTTTTAAGGAAAGTACCTTCGATATTCATAGTAAATCTTCTTAAATCTTAAAGCATCTTCACTAACTTAAAAAGCTATTTTATGCCCCATGCTTTCTTCACATCAAAACACACGGAATCAGCATAAATAGTTTCCCAAAACAATGTGTTCATAACTTGACAGCATGGGACAGCATGCTCAGAAATCATCTCTGCTACAATCAGCTTTGCTACGCTTACCAATGAACAGCATTTCATTTCAATTTATATAGAAAGATACCAGCGCCACCAAACGGGCCCAACTGCAGCTAAGAACCTTCCGAGATTTCGGTCGCACACCGGAGTTTTGTATATAACAAAGATATACTAACAGCCAAAGCCTTGTCACCGGCCTACAGGATATCGACAAGTTGCGTCCACAGGTGCAGGACGTCTTTGTTCCATTCGAAGTGTTCGATTATATCGATCAGGATAAGAATCCGCAACTCTATACCAAAGATTGCGTCGAGAAAGCTTTGGCCAAAAATGAAGAGATCAAAGGCAAAATCGATGCTTACCGTAAATTTAAGACGAATCTGTTGCTTGAGTTGTTCAAAACCTTTCCTAATGAAATGAATCATTATCGCGCATATCGACCGGATTCGGTATAAATTGATATAGATTCCTGTTTATAATTTTAATAAGAAATATTAAATACAAATTTTCGAAAAGAAAATCCTATCTACAAATATACACACAACAATTAAACTAATTATATAAAATATGTATGAAGTGTATTTGATTTTGATCGAAATAATTAATAACGCCTGATAGTTAATGTTCCTTCGAGAATAATAGATGTCATTGTAAGGATGTAGCCAGGGGGTGGGCACAGGTGGGTTTGGCAACCACCCCATATTTTTTATTTTCCAACATCCGCCATAGGATTTATATAAAACTTTGGCATTATTTTGCAAGCTAAAACAAATGCAGGAAAAGTTCAACGGATTTGTAGAACTAATGTATATGAACGCAGGGATTATAGCTACTAATATTAAAGATTTTGTTGTATTACAGGAAAAACGATCAAAAGCAATTTTTGGTCAAGAATCGAACATAAAACTTGTTATTTGCTAAACCATTCATGGCTAATTTGTCAATCAAATGGCAAGTAAATAATAAATTCCTTGAGAGATCGACTTGAAAATTGGCTAAACATTTGTAAAACTGACTGAACTAACTCCTCACTGATGTTTTCTACTGAAAAATTAAATAAGAAGAAAATTTTCATTTTTTTTTTTTTTATAAAAATGTTTTAATAGTTATTAAAAAATATTGTGTAGTTAAGTAAAAATCGATATATAAATATATTTACTTGTAACAATTTTAATACTTAAAATTAAACTTAAACTATTTGGTCGGTGATGATGGTCGAATTTTGAGTGATAAGGGGATTGGGAAGCCCCAACTCCTCGCAAACGGCGTTTACTGCAGCATTGACTTTATCATTATGAAGAGTATTGATGGGCTCGAATTCCATCTCGAAGCCCCAGACATCACGTCGAATTTCACGTAGATTGGGCGCTTCACCCGGTTCCAAAAACAGTTGTAACCGTTTGTATGAGCTCCAATACTGTATCTCGTACTCGCTGAGGAAACTCTTTAGCTTTGACCAGTTCCAAAAAGCTAGCGGTCTAATGCGTCCTTCGTATTCTAGTGCGCAGGCAATACTATGGACTATTGGACCATCCACTACGAAGTCCGACAGCTCAATGAAATCAAGCTCCTTGTAGGTCGACAAAAGGGAAAGTAGTTTTTCTAATGTCAGACCTCTCCAATCGCCAACGCCGAGCGTCTTTAAATTAGATGTATTGGATATTTGACGCTCCAAAAACATATCCTCCGCCTTCCAGCCGTTGAAGATCAATTTTTTCAATTTGCGCATATTCATTGGATCCATTTTGCTGTCCCAGTTGGGCGATAAATTCATGGCAGAATTGTTCAAATTCAGCCCGATGAGCTCTTCCGATTTGATTGCCAGCAGTAATTGAAATAATCTGTAATTGTCATGGTGCGGACGCTCTTCGGGTATCACATCCCTTCGGTTGCCATGACGCATTACGAATTGACGAGGCGCTCCTTCATAATAGCGTGCTTCAAGTATGCGTAGCTTAGGTAGAAGTAATATATCCGGCAGTATATAACGTATGGTGTGTATATGCAGCCGTAGTATCTCCAAGCTTTCACTCTTTAAAGACGCAAGTCGGAGATTTGTGCAACTGCGTGCATCAAGTATGCGCAGCTCAGACAATTGACAAATACTGTTTAACAGATATTTGGAAATTACCGGTATATCGATTAAAAAGAGTTCCTGCAAATGTCGAATTTGCGAAATGTGCAGCGATGTCAATTGTTCCTTGAACAGTGTCAGCGATTTAAGATTTGGCAGACACTGTGGTAATGTATCCACATCGTCGTCATCAACATCTCCGCTGCCCTCCAGTGTGCACATTTTAAACTTTGGAAATTCGTGGACACCAGACTGCAACATGCGTAAGTATTCGGCGAGTCCAGTGAGAAAATGATGATTCTCATGCGTACTGAAGTAGCTGAACTGATTACGCATAGCCCGCACAAAGAATATGTAGTCCTGTTGCAATTCCAGCCTACGGCGCACATCCTTTTGCAATACCGGCCTACGGCGCACATCATTCGTTGGACCCACTTCGCAAGTCGATCCGATGCGGTTCCAAATTTGATTCGCATAGATGTCAGCGATCGGTTTGCATGTCTGTGCAAGTGATATCTGATCGCAGAAATCATTAACGCTGCGGCAAATCTTCAGCACTACGTAGTCATTTAAATCGAGTAGTGGAAATGCATCATACTCGTTATCCGTTGAGTAAGTTGGCATGTCAACATGCTGTTGCATGCCTTGTTCGATATTTTGATATAGACCTTCCATTTTAAAAATTGAAACTTGAAAATTTATATACTTGTATAAGCGGTTTCTTCAGTAGTTGACACTACAGTTAATATTTTTGAACTGATTTCATTTCGGAATATCTACTGCCTTTTATGCAAAGTTCTAACCCTAATGCGGCATAGCAACAGAGTGAGATAGCAACAGTAATTACCGCCGTGCATGGTTAATGCTGGCATATGTGCAATGGCTACCTGGCACACATATCATGAACATATTATAAAATTGCAAGTGACAGCTGCTGATCTTATGGTGCTTCTCTAGGAAACATGAAAAGTGTAATTAGCGAATTTTTTTTCGAAGAAATTTTTGATTAAATTTGCATATTGTAGATATTTCTCACATGAACCATAGATTTGTGTGGGGCTATATTTTTAAATGGTCCGTTCTGCACATATGCGGAACATTTCAATAGAAATGACGAAAAATTAAAAAAAAAAAATTTCAAATTGATTATCATTAAAGAAAAACGTAAGAAATTGAAATATAATCATTACCATGTAATTTTTATAATATATGTAACTTATAATGATTACGGTCCCTGATTTCAATATAAAAACAATACATTTTCATTCAAAAACTTAAAAATAGGGGCCCTTAAAATGTTGTTTTCATACACTTCATGTAAGATTGAACTGGAGAGTCTAAAAATACAAACTTGAAGTTTACATATATTATAGTCTCCGAGATATTTTCGTTTAAGCAGACTGGCGAACGAACAGACAAACAGTTCTATATCAACTTGTCTTCCGATTCTAATCAAGAATATATATACTTTATGGGGTCTACCACTCCTCTTTCTGCCCGTTAAATAGATTTGCACATACTTAATATTCCCTTTTACCTTATGGTACTGGGTATAAAAAACAGGCACTTATGACAATAAATTAAGTAACCAATATCTTCTTCACTTCATTTGCTCGAAAAAGTCTGCGTACACCACAAAAAAAAAGAAAATATTTGTTTTATTTTCTCTGTTTTTAGTTGTGTTGTGATTGTTGAATGGTGAAATAGTATTCCAAAATTGCGGTCGCTTGAACCAGCCACTGCAAAACATACTAGTATATATCTATAGATGTGATTCCCACTTTTTGGGGTAGCCTTGCACCCCCTGTTGTTTTCTTATGGACGAACGCGCTCCATAATTATTAAGGCTCATTTCATGCCCGCTTTTAGGAATACCTCTGCTTCGTTAAAGAGTATGACGTCATAATACCCACAAGACTAAAATGGGCCAACCTTCCTCACTGTAGAGAAAACGCTATCAATATCTTTACAGACGGGTCTAAGCTTGATGTTGGGGTAGGAAGAGGTGTATGTTCACCGGATCTGGGGATTAGAGAATCCTTTAGACTGCCCGTTCATTGTAGCGTCTTTCAGGCGGAGATGCTAGCCATTCAGGAAGCTACACATCTCCTAAGATCATACTCAAATACTCAAGAACATGTGTTAATCTTCTCGGACAGTCAGGCTGCCCTGAAAGCGCTGAACTGTTTCAGCTCCAACACTAAAACCACAACAGAGTGCCGGAAATCTCTTAACGAGATTGCAGAGCACTATGTTATACATCTCATCTGGGTGCCTGAGATGGTACAACCTTGGCACGTGTAGAACATCTAGACTCACCTAGCCAAAATATAATCTTAAAAGAACAATAACACAATAATACAAGAGAGATAAGTTAGCTGTTATTGTGGGAGCCCTCACAGGTCACTGTACAATAGGAAGACATGCCACAAGGCTAGGTTTAAACTCCTGGGACTTCTGCAGAAGCTGAGGAAATGCCGAAGAAGAAGAGACGGTCGAGCACTTGCTATTGTCATTGTCCGGCCCACAGTAGGAAGAGACTGACGTTATTAGGGCGCCCCTTTCTGGACAACTTAATTGAGATATCAGAAAAAGAGATTATCTATCCTTACCTAACCTAACCTAGGGATACCTCGCAACAAACTTACCACCTACATTTAAGTTGTCAGACTTCACTAATCATTTTTTGCTTTATAGCTGTAAAATTTTCATAAGAAAAATAAACATCAAAAACTACATTATTCGAATAGCTTCTTGAGATACATTTATTTTAAGTGGCGATAAAGATTTCAATACATTTTAAAGTAACAAATCTCTTTCAGTCTTCAACTAACTTCAAATAAAAAAATTTACTAAAATTCTTTTAATCATTTTAAAAATTTAATCTTTTAATTAGAGCAAACATAATTTACTTTTCCCTTGGTTCAATAAAGCCTATTTGCAACAATTTGCTGCTACTTCAATATGTACTTGCTTGCATCACTTTCCCTCGATTAAACGCAACCAAATCAACTTGTTGCCTGTCTCTCTTATACTTCACTTAATTCCCAAGTTAAGTTCAACATGCCGCCCTCTGACTTCACTTCTTGGCCATCGAACTGTCTCACGTAGGACGAAATAAGCGCAAGTGCGCAATAATTAAATGCCTTCGCACATAACTCAGGCACAATAACCGCAAGTTTCTTTAACATTAATATTATATTGTAGAGATAAAGACAAACATGGCGGCGACAAACAAAACATAAACTCACAAACGCACAAACGCACAAAGTCAGTTAATACATTGTGTAATGTGTAGACAGTGACGTTGATAACCCCTCTCGAAGTTATGGGGCGAGCATAGCCCAATTTTTTGTACAGATAAGAAAGAAGAGAAAAAAACTTCCTACACTCATAAACCAAAAGAAGCAGGGAGTACTTAAAGCCTTGTTTAAATCTCACCAAGCTCTCGCACAATCTGTACAATCTACAAAATATTAACTGAAGATTTGGGTAAAAGAAAGGTGTGTGCACGTTTAGTTCCACATCAGTTAAATGGTGATCAAAAAATTGTTCGTGTAGAGCATTGTAAAGACATTATTTCAGCAGCTGAAAACGACCCAGATTTTCTTGATTCGATCATAGCTGGTGATGAGAGTTTGTGTTTTAAATATGATCCTGAAACTAAGCGGCAATCTGCAGAATGAAAGTCAAAAGACACGCCAAAACATAAAAAAATGCGTTTTGAGAAGTCAAGTATCAAGACAATATTGATAACTTTCTATGATTCCAAGAGTATTGTTCACATGGAATTTGTTCCAGAAGATCAAACTATCAATGGAGAATTATATTTACAAATTTTAGATCGTTTGTGGTCGAGAGTTCTATGTTTTAGGCCCGAATGTTCCAAAGGAAAGCAACTGCATGATAATGCATCACCTCACAAGACCAAAAAAGTCTATGAATTTTTTATGAAAAAACAGATTTGTCTAATTGACCCTCCTCCGAATTCGACTGATCTATCACCGTGCGATTATTTTCTCTTCCCAAAAAATAAAACTCCAACGAAAGGAGCTTTTTACACTGTTATTCCAGTCATACAAGCAGCCGTGACACAGGTGCTAAAGAACATTGGTTGCGCGTTCGAAACGTTGTATTGAGTTAAATGGATTGTATTTTGAATAAATACTAGCTTTGAAATATAATACCAAGCTTGTTTCATTTTATAACTAAAAGTTTGGTTATTTTTAGATCACACCGTGTATGACAAAAAAGTAATTGTTCTCTGTCAAAATCTAAATCGAAAATTAATTGTACAAGCTATCGAAACCAGCTAATTTGACAGAAATCCAAGGAAAGATAACTAAGTCTTGTGAGGGCAATTGAGCGAAGGTATCAAGATTTGACTTTGTAGTACATATTTTGTTGGCTTCTTTTCATTTTATTCTGGTTAATTCAATTTATATTCATCTGAAGTCACTTTTTTCCAAGTAATTTAATAAGATATACGAGCGTATTGAAAACAAATATTGCTATTTTTTATCTCTTGCAGTTTGACGCATTCGTTTATCTTACGAGAAACCAAATATGAGTATAATCGCCAATCATATTTTCATTCCGGGATCACTGATAACGTTGTTCCCTATGTTTAATTTGTTGGTGAAAATGTTCAACGAGTTCGTGACTGGCGTTGATTGTGTTAACTCTAACGGGATTACCATCCCCGGCTAGGAACGCCAACTGTCAAAATAAATGCTGTGTTTACACTTTATCAACTCGACTAGCAAAAACAGTATAAAATCTAATTTTGGTACCTTTACTCAATTGTTTATAACTACGTCAACTTTTCATGTTCTTCCTTCGACACTATCTTGTTTTATTCATAAAATATAATTTTTTGCGTAAAAATATATTAAACTAAGCATTTTTATCTTTTTATACCATTCACACATAGTGTGAAATGGTATTATCAGTTTGTCTGAAAGTTTGTAACGCATTAAAGGAGGCATCGTAGACCCCATAAAGTATATATATATTCTTGATCAGCTCGACGAGACGAATCGATCTAGCTATGTCCGTCTGTCCGTCTGTATGTTGTTGCGCATTTTTTGGGGACCAATTTTTATGCTATCCAGTTGAAATTTTTGCATTTGGGGTAGCTCCCATACAAACCTACTGCCCACTTTTGACTTTTTGTAAGAAAACTTCTTTATTAAAGTCTATATTAGGTTGAAATGCAATGTGGTGCCTTTTTATGGTCAGCCGCTTAACACACATAGACTAACGGGCGTGCCCCGCCCACTATTTGGGGTAGCTCCCATACAAACCTATGGTCCACTTTTGACTTTTTGTAAGAAAAACTTTTTTATTAAAGTCAATATTATTATTGAAATGCTATATGCTGCCTTTTAAGAGACAGTCGCTAAACATACATAGGCAACTTTGCGTGGCCCGCCCTCTTTTTGAGGTAGTCCCATATAAACCCACAGTTCACTTTTATGTATTTCTATGAACAACGTTAATATCAACTTGAAATTCGATATGGCGGCATCTTACACATCTACTACATCGCTTCATACACATCTACTAGTGTGCGCGTACCACCCCCTATTTAAACCCCCACTTTTATGTATTACAATACTATTTAAAGTTTCGTGTGAATGGTATTAGAGCTTCGGTTCAACCGAAGTTAACGTTTTTTCTTGTTGCTATTTTTTCCAGACGATTTAATGAATTTATGATTTAAATTGTGACAAAATAATTTTTTGTTACCATATTTCTTCATATTGCTCCCTCACTAGTGAGTCGATTTACCAAGACCTTCTACAATTTAATTATCTTTAATGTGGAATTTTACTTAACTTAATAGATTAACCCTAGGTCGACATATTGTGACATACTATTGGGACGTTTGAATTATAATGAGCGCTTTTATCGAAATTTACGGATTTATTGTGCAAAAATGGTTACAAATATATTATTCAAAATATTGTCCAACGCTGGTCACAACTTTCTCCCATCTTTCTCGCAATTTTCGGATACCAGCTCCGAAGAACGACTCGGCTTTTGAGGCAATCCAATCATCGACCCATTTTTTGCATTGTTCATAAGAGTTGAACTTCTGCTGGGACAGACCATGTGTCATCGACCGGTACAAGTAGTAGTCTGAATGAGCGATGTCTGGAGAATACGGTGGGTGGGTTAGGACTTGCCATTTCATCGTATCCAAGTAGGTCTTGACCGAGCGTTGAAATGCTGCAAAATCACTTTGTTGTGCCTTTTTTCATATTCTGGCCGTTTTGGCTTCAGTTCGCGGCTCAAACGCATAAGTTGAGTTCGATAGCGTTCCCCCGCGATCGTTTTATTCGGTTTAAGCAGCTCATGCCGCGCTGGTCTCACCAAATACAGAGCTAAAGGTTTATGCCATGAATATTCGGCTTTGCGAATGATGTTGATGACTGTCCGGGCAATACCCATGACCGTTTGCGCTTGGAGTTGTCGTAATGATGGATCCAATTTTCATCGCTAGTGACAATACACTGCAAAAAACCCTTTCTTTTTTGGTATTCGAGGAGCTGTTCACAAGCGAACAAACGCCTTTCGACGTCGCGCTGCATCAACTCGTATGGCAACCAGTTTCCTTGGTTTTTCAATCAATACCATGCCTTTTAGATGTTTGCTGACTGTCGACTCATCCACTCACAACTCTTGAAGCGTTTGGCATTGGTCCACATAGAGCAATGATTCCAATTCTTCGTCTTCAAACATTTTGGGTTGACCCGGCCGTTCCTTATCATCGAACTCAAAATAATTACTTTTAAAGCGACTAAACCACCTACGATACGATTGTTCACATAGAGCATGCTCGCCGTAAACTTTTACTAAGATTCAATGACCCTCGGCCGCACTTTTCTTCACATTAAAGTAATGAAGAAGAACTACCCGCAAAAACACTTTATCTGATACGAAATTCGACATGTTTGAGGCAACATTTAGTATTGTTGTTTACGTTTCAAACAAATGACACAAGCTGCCAAAGACGCTCATTGACAATATGTTTTAGCGATAAGAAATTGGAATCTCGAAAATAGGTTCATATACTAGTGGCGGCCTCTTGTGTGAAACGCTCATTATGAATTAAAGGTCCCAATAGAAACTGAGAACATTTAGGCAAACCATTTTTTCAAATCATATTTTAATGCGACTTTCGTGTCCAACAGGTTAAAATCTATAAGAAAACGAGAAAAAAAGTTAACTTCGGTTGAAACCTTCCCTTGGCATCAATGACCTTTTGCAAGCGCATAGGAATTGATTCAAATTTTTTAATGTTTCTAATGAAATATCTTTCCAAAGTCCTTCAACTTCAGCAATCGTCTTTTCGCGCGTTCTTGCTAAGCCTGAGCTTCGTTTTCTTTTTATGTAAGCCCAAACGTTCTCTATTATGTTAAGATCGGGACCAATCCAATGTATTGACTTCAACATTCCTCAAAAATTCAGTTATTATAGTATGGGCCTTTTGGCATGGAGCGTTGTCCTTGTGCAGTATAAAGGATTGTCCAATGAGCCGGACACCGGAAATGAATGCATGATCATTCAGAATACGTAAATATTTATTCTTATTCATTGTACCATCAATTGGTATCAAATCGCCCAAACCATTGAAGCACACGCATCCCCAGAACATTGCCGATACTCCACCATGTGGTACCCGTTCGCACACAGGCAAAATTTTCTTTGCGAACATTCTTTGGCAACCTGCAATAAACCTTTTTCTTCGATCCATGATATTCAAAAGAGTTTTCATCCGTCCATAATACTCGTTCCCAAAACGATTGCGGCTTGTTTATGTAGGATTTGACGAATGTTAACCTTCTTATTTCTTGAAATTAATGGAACTGGACGAGCTATGCACATAAGTAGAAAATCGGCCTCCTTTAGCCGTTTTTCGACAGTTTACGTATTGACATTACGTATTTTATGGTGCTCTTTGAGCTCAATCGACACAGCTTTTGGTGTAATCAGCACATTTTCTTTAAATTTCCTCAGAATTATGCGGTCCTCTATAGGCTATGCTTTGCATGGTCTTCCCGATCTGGCCTTATTTTTTACTGAATCATTCTTCTTACTTTTCTTTATTTGGTAATAAACTGTTTGTCCTTGTGTAGGTTTGTCTAGGACCCTTGCATAATTCGCTAAGGTATTCAGTGCAATATTTTGCTCTCTTAAAGCGTTGACTATCCTGTCTCTCTCTCTCTTAAAAATTGAATGGTTATCGTTACTTCTCACAGTTTGCAGAAATAAGCGGTTTTGCATTTTGCACTGTGTTGTCAAAATACTTTTATCCACCATTGTATGTGAAGCTTAGGTCCATAAGTAGCCACCACATCGAATTCCAAGTTGATATTGACTGAAATAAAAAAAAATTTTCATACAAAAACTGAAAAGTTGGCTGGGTGGGTTTGGGTGGTGGCTACCCATAATAGTGAACGTGTCATTGTGACTTATGTTCAACCTAGGAACATAGAAAGTCTCCATACCCGATTGCAAATCGATAACTTAAAAACTGAGGGACCAGTTTTGATGCACACAGACAAGGAACAGACAGACAGACAGACGTGCGGACGGATGGATGAAAAGACGGTGTGGTCTTCGATGCCTCCTTTAATGCGTTATAAACTCCGTAACAAAATTATAATGCTAAATAATATTACTTCTCAGACGACTGTGCGAAGGCACCTATTGGAAAATTATTTGGAAAATTTGCAGAGAAAACCGTGAATATTCGTCCACTTTACCAATAGTGCGTTACTTGGCAAATTTTCCAAAATCAATCTAAACCTAACCTAAATATCAACATTATTCAACCAAATTGATGACGAAACAGATATTATTTGGTCAATCTGCCCACTTAATAACTTGATTGTGTACATTTTTCGAATATCCCAAAATTATTGGGCAAAAATTGCATCGTTACGCCCCTGAATGTATTGTAGAAGCAGCGTGTTCACATATTCAGCGCATATATTGTACGTTGTTTTATGTATCCTGTGTGGCATATCTTTTGCGCTCCGTGCTTATGTACACCCATGCTTGCCGGTGTTGCTTATTTCCGGCGGAATGAGCAAACGCACGCCATTTTGTTGTTATCATACTTACATATTACAAAACAAGGAGCAAATGCGTCCTCACTCCTCGTTTAAATTCGCTTTTGCTACTGTATCTACATACTTCTGCCGCTGCTTCTTTTCAATTACTTGACTCTCTGTCAATATTTACTTTTATGTTGTTTACCTTGGCGTCTTCATTCTATTATTTTTTTTATTCATAAGATACGCTTGTTATTATCGTTGGTTTTTTCTTGTTTTTTCTTTTTTTTTTTGTCTTTAATGGCTCTTGTAATTTCATTTACAAGAAATATTATTTTGACTCATAATTTTGTGCATTGCTTTCTTTCAACAAAAAAACCAAATCAGCTACATAGTACATTCGAAATTTATTTAAAAATAAAAACAAGAAAAAATGTTAAGTTCGATGTTCTCGACGTTTTAATACATTGGCCTTCTTTACTGGGCACCGCTGGTGTTCTACAAATGTACAATTTATGCAACATTCGCTATTTATAATTGCATTCACCTTTTGTATGTAGTTGAGCAATTTAAAAACAATTATAATTTTAACATTAATATGTTGCTTTAATTCAAACATGTTCGATGCAACAAAATAAATACAAAGTATTTATGTATGGTAGCTATGCCTTCAAGAGTGGATAAATCGCTGTCAAAATTTGAAGCTGGTTAGCGTTTGGTTATAAAAAGTCCACATACTAACAAAACAATGTTGCAAAGATAGACAGACGAACGTGACTCGATCGACTCGTCATGTTGCGCTGATCCCGAATATATGTGGTCTCCGATGCATCTTTTTATGCGTTGCAAACACTGTAACTAAATTATAATACATACTATTCACATTCTGCGCGAAGAGTAATATAAATATTTTTAAGTGCTGCTAAATATATTTTCACATGAATTTTTCTACTCATCCATTTTGTGACTAACTTCAATGTGCGCTATTTTTAGCAAACATTATTTAAAATTATATTATATTTTAAGCTTAAAAGCTGCATGTTAGCTAAGACGTAGATGAGTGTTTCATATCTATGGAATATTACTTCGAAACACGCAAAAAGATTGATAGTAAAAATAAGTAAATCTGAAGCAATGTTGTGCAAATCCCTAACAGTCCAAATATTATCCTTGTCGCGCATACAAATTTCCACTTTGACCTAAATACGCGCTACCGAAACAAAACAAAAAAAAAAAAAAACATATAAAGAAAGTTAGAATACGGAAACGAAAATAAACGAATACGTATTAATAAAGGTTGGCTAAAGGATAAGCTTGGCAAGTTATACCGCAAACCACAAACCGCAGTCGGCATACCATGCTGTTCACCCAAACAAGGACTCTCACTCTCTCCCCCTCTGCTCGGCATGTCTTCGACTACAAATTAAGTGTCAAAATGTGAGTGAGTGATATATTGTTTTATTATATGCATGCAGTATTGTTGAGCAATTCCTTGTTAAATTGAACAACTTCTGACACTGGCTATTTTTTATTGCTTTGTAACAAAAATTGGATTCAGGCATATGTTACTTAGGCTTAGTTAGTATTTAGTAACTGTTTCTGTACAGAACTGTTTCTCCGAACTATTCTGAATATAAATAGTACGCAGTCTGTATAACATTCGATTAAATGCGAATGATTAGTTTGATATTTATATATCTGGCCCAATAATGAAGAATTTTAATATTTATAGTTGAAAATGGTTTTAGGGTGATGCAAATGATGCAACATGATTCTTCTTTGGCGGTTCGTTGCCCTTTGCTTTTTTCAGTTACTATTGGCGCAAAAAAAATCAGAGCAGCTGAGAGAGTAAATTTAGTTTTGCTTTCAGCGTTTTTTCTGTGTAGCCCAAAGAATTATGAACATTATTTTTTCAAAAAGTATTATGGTTTGTATAGGGTTTTTCATATAAGTTTTTACAATTTGAAAATGAAATAATAACGGACCATTCGGTATTTCGTCTAGATTTTAGTGGAGTTCGAAACTGAAAGTCTACCGCTAATAATGGAATACGATATCATCCAATATTCATTGCAGATTCATGCATTGGCATATATGTTAAAAAATTATGAACGACGAGCTTCGTATCATTTTAGGTCCCCGTGTTTTTAGCTCAACATAATGGCGAACAAATCGAACTGACGTCGCAGAAGAACCTACTCTGTCTTAATGGGTACGGCCATGCCCAAAAAAAAGGGGGTAGTCTTTGCTGTTACAAAATGTCGATGGAGTGATTGGTGTAGTCTAAAGTTGGGTGCTACAGAAAGTTGAACTGTCATTCGTTTTCCTTTTCTAGTTACGCTTACTTACTAGTTACTTACATGGCACAACAACCGTATATCAAAATATAAGCTTATATTTCCACAAGAAATTGTGCTCCGATTTGAGTCAGCTGCCTAAGAAATTAATCGTTTATTTAATTATCAAGTACATAGATTAGAGATAAAAGTTTAATTTATGTTGAGATACGCTGAAAACTATAACATGTTGTGGCCAGCATCTTAGTGGGTATTAATCTAGCTTACGGCTAAGCCTCACTATGTTTAATGTTGCAGGTATTCATGACGTTGCAAAATGCGAAATAGTCAAGAAGTTGAATCGGAAAGAATATACCTTGGAGTTGTCTTGGACAAAAAGCTGACATTTGCTAGGCAGACAACTATGGTTCAGCAAACGGTCCGCACAAAAGCTGAAAAAATAGAGCGGCTCCTATCTGCCAACTAGAAGCTTTTGTCGCTTTCCAACAAGGTAGCTATCTACAAATGCGTCCTAAACCCAATTTGGAAATATGCCCTGCAGGTATATTGCATCACTGCAAAAAGTCACATGAACAAGATTCGTGTAACCCAGAGCAAAGTCCTCAGGAGAATCTGCAAAGCTCATAGGTATATGCGCACAAGGGATGTCGAAAAAGACTTAAGGGTTCCTAAAGTAGGCGATGTACTACAGCTAGTTGCTGTAAAATACGCAGAGCGACTTGCGGCACATCCCAACGCACTGGCAAGGTGGTTAATTCGCGAAAGACCTCGCCTCAACGCCAGAAAAAGAAGATTAAAACGATTCCATCCCAAGGACTTGCCCACCAGAGTCCTCGCCTAAATTTTTCCCAACATACACAAATATAATAAAATAACAAAAATTAAAATTTACATATGTAGTGGATGTGTAAGATGCCGCCATATCGAATTTTAAGTTGATATTGAAGTTTTCCATTGAAATGCATAAAAGTGAACTGTGGGTTTATATGGGACTACCTCAAAAATTGGGCGGGACACGCCCATTTGTATATGTATATGAAGCGGTTGTCCATTAATATCCACAAAATTAAATTGCAAGCTAATATTGATCTAAATGAAGAATTTTTTCATAAAAAAACACAAAATTGCATGTTGGGTTTGTATGGGGGCTACCTCAAAAAGTGGGCGGGCCACTCTCTTATTTCTCTCTATCTCTCTCTCTCTCTATATATATCTCTCTCATCGTGTCCTTCAGTTGCTGGTCGATCATTCGTTCTCTCCAATACTTTCCTGAGCCGGCTTCTTTTTATCTAGAGAACGATTCCAGGTCATTTTACTAATTCCAAACGAGCGCTTGGCGAAATTTTTCAATTAAAGTTTCTGATAGAGAATATGATCAATTCATTTCCACTTTTGCCTTTTTATTAGCACCGCTCTTGTTACTTCGGACTAGTAACGGGACATTATAGATTTTTCAAGGCCACATGATTCTCAGGATACGCAGGTAGCAGTTGTGCACAATATTTGAACCATTTGCAGAAAAGTGTTATTGGTCGTCCTTATATGCGTAAAGAAAAAAGAGTTTTTTCGACCGACTCAAAGAAATTAAATTTTGTTGTTATTAATTTTATTTTCGATGCGTGCCGTCGTTCGGCTTTAAGATGCTTCGCAGATACGTAAAGATGTTGATCCCCTCAATAGTGAAGTCTCCAATACTAAAAGGTAATACTAGTCGCAAACAGGACATCCCGATTGAGCATCAACTAACTCTGAATTACAGACAGGCAGATATTGCGCACAGAACACAGGTTCTGCAGATTTTCGGTAATAATATGCTTTTACTTCTCTTATAGTTTTATCTAATGCTTAATAATAAGAAACGAAAGTGAAAAATTGGCATTATGTTATCTTCGATAGTAGTTAGAAGCATGCCGTCTTGCAGGATCACTAAGTTCTTCTTCTCTGCAAGTAAAACTAAAAGCTGGTGTGTAAAGATGGTGCTGAATATTGCTATAGCTGTGTCACAGAAATCTCTAGAGATTTTCACTTTGGTTAGTTTGCAAATCACCCGATAAAACCGTAGCTGTCACAGAATTTTTAGAAATTCTTTAGTGAATACGAATTTCCAAGATATGCTATTGGGGGAATAATATTGAGTAGTGTATTTCACGACTTCACAATTTTAATAAATCCATTTTGAGTAGCCCTGCAGTATAAATCGATTTTAAGTCTGTGTTATCGGTGACTTTTTGGCTGTTATCTTTACTTTTACATTTACATTATTTATGTAACATGCACGTTTGCATTCCATTTCTTTTTTGCTTTGGTTTGTTATCGAAATTGTGAAGTCAAGTTGGCAGCTATCTATGAAATATATATATATTGGTTCGGCGAACTAGGTAATTTAGAGGCTAAATAACAGTCGTGACATTGAAAGGATGCAGTGTGAAAAAAAAAATTTACCTATAAAGACAAAGGCAAGCAGTGAAAATGGCACTCAACAAATAATGTTACAAATACTCCGAAAAATATTTATGTTTCCCTTAGTAAAATTATTTCTGTATTCAAAAATTTGCCTACCCATAACTCTTGAAAATCATACGTCGAACTCTAAAATAAAACCTGTTAAAAAGTTGTGGTGTGCCGTATGAAATCGTCAATAGATTTCCAATGATCAATATTAATTTGTGTTGGCTTGGTAGATCTGTATCAGAATAATAAAAAAAAAATATTAAATTTCATCTGAAATAATTCTGGCATAAAGTTTTTCATATTTCATATGGAATCATCCATTCGTATATGTCACAAGCGGCAAGCGGCAAGCAGCACGTATCCGCTCGCACATACCATTCTGCCAAATAGTCACATATACCCAGATGCTACAGCAGCTGAAGGTAGGTCATGTCCCATATAAAAACCGACTTAGTATGCATGCTGCGTCTCAATAGCCACAATTGAGTACAAAAACTTGTACTAGAAATTACTCAAAATATATATTTCCGGTCAACTATATTGCAAATTAAGCTGACTTGCAAGCGAAAATAATTATTTAATGTATTGCAGCAAATTGTTTAGGAAACTTAACTCAAATGAATATGGAGCATCGACAGACGTCATGTAGTGCAATAGCAACTACAGTGTTCAACTTACTGCAAGTTATTCTAGTATATAATTCATTCATGGAAGCGAAAAACCAATGGAAAAAAATTGTGCCAGTGCGTACAGACGAAGGTTAATGCCTGCGCTCGAGGACAACGCTTTTGTTGATGACGTACTACCTACCGACAACGACAACAGCATTGATAGAAGCGTCGAGAACGGAAACGGAAACGGAAACATTGAACAGGAGCAGCAGTAGCAGCAGTAGCAGCAGCAGCAGCAGCGGCAGCGGAAGCGATATCCTTGAATACCGGGTATCACACCGGCTAAAACGTACTTGATAAATTCATAGCATACAACTAGGTGCTATGCCCATGCTCCTTCATGTACTCCTTCTGACCTTGAGCTTTCGCTACCTTTGCTCATTTAGCTGTTTACTTACGTAGTTTACCAAAGAATTTCATTCATAATTGCTACCCCGTAACAGGAAGCAATAAATATACGACATTTTCTTATTTTTTTTATTTTCACTTTTAATCTACGGCTATACGCAAAGACGTGCCTGCTCGTTAAGACTCTGTGTCGACAAGGTCATCATCACATATGACCTACTTTCTTTTCGCCGAATTTTCTAATACATATTGATACTACGCTGATGTGGGTAATAATTTGTTCGGCACACTTGGGATGGATGCTTCAATGTGTATGCTAATAGGCAATCATGGCGTAAAATTTTACGCAGTCTTGCGTCTGACGTATTGTGTTTTTATGTTGTATATGAAGCCACTTAGATATGCATATTTAAGTAGCTTAGCGTACCAAGGACAACGACTACTACTGGAATTTTAATTAGTTTCTTCTTATGCAGTAAGAATATCAATGTTAAGCTTCAAAGTTATTTCTAGTAACCCGAACCTACCACAAGCAGAGCATGTTGTTTACATATAGATACATATTTCGTTCTATGCAGAGCTATGACGTCATCAATGCAGCTCTTATGCTGGGTGTTGGGCGTGTTTGTCGATTACACTGCCACTGTGCAGGACTGCAGCAGCGCCGAATTGAAGGTCACAGTCTGATAGCCTGACTGACTGACTGACTAACAGACTAACAGAGCGCAGTCGTTGTTGCATGGCCAAATGACCTACTGCACTTTTACTAACGAAAACAAAACAAAACAAAACAAAAAAAAACAAAACAAAACAAGAAAAAACGTTAACTTCGGTGGTACCGACGCTTTAATACCATTTACACGAAAGTTTAAAAAACGAAATTTAACGAACCTAAACGTGAATGGTGGCTCTTTATGAGGACATCCGCTAAAACTAGAATACGTAAAACAATATATCAAATTTTAAATTTATATGAACTGTAATAAATAAGATTTCATACAATATGGGAGGTACCCCTAAAAGAAGTCGGGCAACAACAAGGTATCTATAAACTTGAATGGCGTCGTTTTCGTATGTTTTCGTTTGATCAAACAAACCAAACCAAGCACCACATTATAATAAGAAGAAATGGGTAAAACAAACGATATGCTTGAGAATATTCTTTCTTCTGTGTCTCTCACCACTAATCTTGTCATCTTCTAAAAATATGTGCATAGAATTTGATGGTTTGTGCTCTATCCTGCATGATGAAAAAAGTCCAGAGGGTTAAACGTGAGCACCTGCCGTTTGAGCTTAATTCCACGGTAGCGAGCACGAATTGAATACAGTCCAATCACCAACCCCATAAATAAATTTATGGGTCCCAAATCGAAGCCACGCTGTTTGGTTGTGACTGTACACCTTGGCCTACCTAAAACCTCTGCTGGTATGCGGGCACCAGCACTCGGTTGGGAAACGCAACTCCACGACGAATTTCCGTGGATACTATGACCGCGACATTGGCCATTAAACTACAGCCACCACGATACGCCCGAAGAGCCATTCCCATAGGTCAGGAAAAAACACTAACTGTTTCCGGGCATTTGACCTCCCGTGGATTTGAATGAATTCCAAACATTTGAACGACCTCTACCTACTGTTTAGAAACAACAAACCTACCTACCTACTAGACTACCGCCAGGCAACGCCTTCTAAATATCTCATTCGCAAAATTCGCAAATTCTATCGTTATTAATGAGAACGTAAAATACATCAGATACACCATTAATCCTAATGACTCCTATTTCTGCCATATATCTGACATTCTCACACAAAACATGTTTCCATGTTTCCCCACCCATACCACATTGGCAATTTGGAAAGCCGTGAGGGCTTCTCTTATGCTTTGAAAGAACCATGACCAGTCAATAGGAAGCCCAGACTCAGATTAAATCGAAAGTCTGGTCTGTCCACTACAAATGCTACATTATGTATGAATTCATATGTACTTCGTCCTTTCTCACTATTGTCCCATCTAGCTTGCCAGCTAGATAAAACACTCATTCAGTATACATTTCCTTTCTCTTTTTACTACCTATATTTCCTTAATCTCTACCATACAAAATTTCTCCTGACAGCAAAGGAATCTCTTTCTGAATCCTGAAGTTGGCGGCGCGCTGCTGAACATCTAAATCAAGTGACGGCACCCCCCATTAATACCTGTAATGCCTCTGGAGAAATAGTGCGTCACACAGCCATGGCTCCCAACAGCAGAACGCGTTGACAAGACAGAAATTTGGCACGACCTGATCCGATCTCTTAGGCGAACAATGTGTGGGAGAAAACATAACCTCTCTTTAGTCCAAATGCCAAGGTATTTCACTTCCGTTACGCACCTTAGCTACATTGTTTAACCTGACAATTGGATTTCGACTTTGTGACAGTTTGCCCTTTAAGAGCATAGTCAACGTTTTGTCCAATGCGACACACACTAAGTGTCGATAAGACATTTGGGTTCCAAGCGGGATAAACAGTCCATTCGTACCAAAAAAAAAAAAATATTTAAACCCAAGTTAACGATTTTGTTTTGTTTTTTGTTCTTTTGATTATTAGTAAAACTGTGTGACTATGGACAATAAAAAAAATACATGTATAAAGAAACGTGTGTCCAAATTTAATACCCAGCGACTGAGATATTGGTCACGATTGGATGTGGGATAGTTCTGTTACAAACGATTTAAGTCTCATCTAGCTGCCTCTTTCTCTTATGAAGAACAAGGACACCTTTTGAAACAATCATTTCGCAATGTGCTGATTACTCCAATCTAGATTGTATAAATAAGGGTATTTATGGTTCCTTTGCTTTGTGACTGGCTTTATTTTTATTTAATGAGCTTCATATAGAGTGTTGGTGTTGGTACACTCAATTTCAGTCACAGTTTAAATTGTTAAATGTTATTATTATACAAATATGAGAATATCTTAAGGGAAGATTCGTTTCGGAACTACTAAATATGCTTTGTAATATGCTTTTAGATTCCCTCAGTAGTCTCTTCCAACGTCTTCTTAGCTTCGGCCAAAATGTAGGCGGCCTTTGTGTAGGCATCTGACTCACTGAGATCTTTTTCTTTTTGCAAGTACTGCTCAATTGAATTCTTTGCGTAATCTTCTCAGAGTGTCGGGAATCATCATTTCACATTCCTGTATTACCTCCTCCTGTTTCCTTAGCTTGTGCACATCGGCGTCTTGTCCCTTGAACTTTTCCAGGCGTGCCAGTTCCGTCTTTACCTCCTCTACGTAAGAGCTTTTCTCCTTGGTCAGGCGCTTGACAACACCCGCTTTGATATTTAGCTGTCTTATGCGTGGATCTGTCATTGTACGCTTGATATCCTTGTTTACCTTAATTAAAACGTGCGGAATATGCGTATTTGCAACGAATAAAAGTTTTATAATATTACAATTTTTATGATTTTTGTAAAAACATGCACAGCCGACTGCGTTCGGTTGATTTGTTTTCAGTTTTGTTGTTTTTTTATTGGCCGAAATACTTCTCTTAAAATTAGTTCCAATCTCCTTGACTTTTCCTATTACGTCTTGAATACAAGACGTATTAGGCCTTTTTTACAACTAGAGTTCTCCCATTGGTCGAAATTCGACCTTGTATCTTAAAAGTACCATGCGTAGTTTTTGGGTGCTCCGCTCTGATCGTTGCTTGCGCAAATCGTCACACTTATTCCCACGGTTCAGAGACGGTTTATCCAAATAACACAGTGGGATACAAAGACATATAAAGTGCGTTTCATAAATATAGCACAAGTAATGCGTTAATATAAAGAAAAACCACAGATTTTCATACAAAAACACAAAAATTTAGACCAGGTTTGCACGGGGATAAAAAAAAAATATTAAAAACGCGCACATGTTTGTCGGGCAGCCGAACATGATCGCGACTAAGCTATACCTCAACTCATCTCTAATAATTATCAGTCGTTCTCTAACAACAGCACAAGCAAAAAAGACGAAAAATATTTGTTGTACAAATACATACTTTTATAATATTAAAAATTAATCATTCTTAATTAATTTATACGGCTAACCCCACACATACTCGTATACACGCTGTGAACTAAAAGTAACCGAACTTTTTATAAATAAGTTATAAAATAAAACAAGCATGATAGTACTGGGTGTCTCAAAAGAAAGTTCACATTTGATTTTCTGATTGCGTGAACGCAATCTGGGCGCGGGGGGTATGTCAATCGGTAGCCTAGCTTTTGTGGAATTTAGTCGCTATGGAGCGTTTCTCGGGAGCGGACCGTGCGTTGTGCGTACATGAGTCTTACAAAAACGGTAATTCAGCGACTGTTGCGCGTAGAAAATTCTGCAGTATTCGACATGTTCGTCATTTAAATGATGCGCCAAGCCCTCGACTCATTGGAAAATGGAAAATGGGTCGAGAAGTTTGAAGAGACCGGTTCAGCGGTGGAAAAATCAAAATCCGGGTGTCCAAGGTCTTCGAGAACATTTTTTCAATAAACTACTTAATTTTTTTTATCCACTTTTTAAATGTGAACCACGACTTTTGAGACACACTGTATTATATTTCGAAGCTAATATTTATTCAAAATACGATCCATTTAACTCAGTACAACGTTTGGAACGCTCAACCAATTTAGCCATAGACTTTTTAAACTCGCTTTTTGGGATGTTCTTTAGTACCTGTTTGTATGGCTGGAATTGCATGGTAATAATCTCCATTTCCTTTCATTGAAGTTTTTATTTTTGGGCATATAAAATAATTGGGAATATAAAATAATTGATCTATCAGGCGAATACGGAGGGTGGTCGATGAGACAAATCTATTTTTTCAAAAATTCATCGACTTTTTTGGTCTTGTGCGTTGGTGCATTATCATGCAATAAAATCAGCTGCTTTCCTTTGAAATATTCGGGTCTAACACGTAGAACTCTCCTACCATAAACGATGTAAAACTTGTAAATAATATTCTTCATTGACAGTTTGACCTTCTGGAACAAATTCGGTGTGAACGCAATTTGTTAGGTATGGGCCCATCTTTTCTATCGCTTAGCTGAAACTAAGCGATAATCTGTAGAATGAATGTCATATTTAAAACACCATTTTTCATCACCAGCTATGGATCATCATACCATCAAGAAAATCTGGATCGTTTTCAGCTGTTGAAATGATGTCTTCGCAATGCTTTCCACAAGCGAATGTTTTGCCAGCATTATCACATCGATAGCGATTATTTCATTAACTTTTGCTTGTATATATGTATATATTCTGCGAAGTTAGCACCCCGAAGCTTAAAATTTTAATGTTTGTAAATGCAGTTTGTTATTCCAAAGTTAGTTGAAGTTAGAACTTCGTTTGCCCAACCTTCAAAAAATATTAAAAACGAGAAACCCATTTCATTTGCTCGACATTTTTTCGTACAACATTTTAAGGTGTTTGACAAATAAATTGTGGATAAGAGCGTTTTCGCCAGCAGACTTGAAATTATATTTCACACTACTTTTAAATTGGAGTTGGACGCTCGACACCGATCATCCCGAAAAGCAATTTTTCAAGTATGCCTAGGTAATTTTTATTCGATAATAAAGCGAATTCTATTTCAGCACATTAATAACTTCACTTGCTGCAACTATTAGATTTTGTATAGATGTATTGCAAGAACTCTATTTTGGATATAATATCTTCGGATTGGCTCAACTCGCAACAACCACTGTCACCAATTTTGATCATCGAAACAAAACACTTGTAAATTGCCATTTAAAACTTCGTCCTTGTTTGGCATAAGCAGTGTATCAAAGGTTTGACCTTATCAGAATTAACATTTTCTCGTGTATAAATTTTATTGAATGTATTTATAGATACATTTATAGATGCAGCATTCAAAAAGGTCAGCACAGGTAGGTATATCTATGTTAAATGCAAGCAGAGAAAGAGCGAAAAAATCTAAAATTACATATGGCATAAATAATAATAAAAATGTGAAGTATATGGGTACATGTATCACGTTTTATCATAACTTCGCTTTTATGATTTATAAGTATCTCAAATGCTGCTTTTCAATTAAATAAAGTGCAAGGTCGTCAACGTTGACACTGTCTGCGGCATCGATTCCCAAGCGTCTGGCGCGAAGCTGCAGCGCATCTCTTTTTCCATCTCAAATTGCTGCGCTATCTAAAGCACAGAGCACTCATAAAATGGTGCAAAATGGCGAACGGAAGTTGCATGCTGTTTGTCATTGGGAACATCAGCGCTTAACAAATAAAAAATAAATAAAAATAAGAAACCGCACTTCACATTTTAAATGTTGATGATGATGATGATGATGATGCGACCAAGTTGCGTATTATCTATTGAGGCCGCCAGCCTCTTAAAATTTCGATTAAAGGGTTTTCCAATAGGGACACAATAATTTCGTATTTTTAAACAAACGCTCCGTTAATTTTTTCAGGATGTTCCAAAGTCAACACGTCAGTCAATGCTTACATTTATATTATGGAGTTATGAAGTACGCCAACAAGCCAGCAATACTAGAGGAGCACAGGTACAATATGCCGATAAGTGTGAAGAGTGTTAAAAATTGGCTCCAAAGAATCGATCGCTGTAAACGTGTGCGTGGTGGTCTTGGGAACGATATCGATTTTCATACTTAAATGTAACATGGACTGCACTTGTAATAAATTTCAGCCCAATATCTCAACTATTCTGTGTTTTATTAAAAAAAAAAAAAAAAAATGTATGACTTTATTGACAAACCTTTAATATGTGCAGAGTGCGCCACTTCGGTATGTCAACGTTGAATGACTCTGACATTTTTTAGCCGACTTCACCAAAAGTATCGTCGCACGAATGATCGACACCGAATCTGATTTTTATTCCAAATTTTTGATGACGGACGAAGCTCTTTTTACTCTCTCTCTCTGGCAGAGTCAGTAAACAAAACTGTAGAATTTGGGTAACAGAAAACCCACACTTAGTTCACGAAACACCACTCTACGATGAGAATGTCACCGTTTGGTCAGGAGTGTGCTCAAAAAACGTCATCGAACTATTTTCTATCAAAGTTGGAGGGACCGTCGATGCAGTTCTTGCAGCGCAAGTGCACGAAAATTGGTAATTTGAACTGACTGGCCTCTTCGTTGTCCGTATTTAACTCCACCAGACTTTTATCTGTGGGGTTTTTCAAAAAGTACAGTTTATGCCAGCAAGCCGAAGATCATTCACGAACTCAAAGCTAAAGTGTATGCTGATGATTGTATGAGTCGTAATCAAGTTTAAAAGTAGTTTACACGATTCAAAAACGTTCGTGATGATGAAGATCCAAGACCTAAACGACCTGAAGCATCAAATCGTACTGAGTTAGTGGAAAAAGTAATTGAAATAATCGCTATCGATGCAAATTTCACTGCAAGAATGCTGGCAGAAGAATTAAATTCATCTTGCTGTACAATCTGCAAAATATTAACTGAAAATTTGGGTAAAAGAAAGGTGTGTGCACGTTTTGTTCCACATCAGTTAAATGATGAACAACAAATTCGCTCTTGTAGAGCATTGCAAAGACATAATTTCAACAGCTGAAAACGATCCAGATTCCCTTGACTCCATCATAGCTGGTGATGAAACATGGTGTTTTCAATGATCCTAAAACTAAGCGACAATCTGCAGAATGAAAGCTAAAAAAAAGACAAGCCAAAACGTAAAAAAAAATTGCGTTTTCAGAAGTCAAGAATCAAGACAATGTGGATAGCTTTTTATGATTCCAAGAGTATTGTTCACACCGAATTTGTTCCAGAAGGTCAAACTATGAATGGAGAATATTATTTACAAGTTTTACAACGTTTGTGGTAGGAGAGTTCTACGTATTAGACACGAATATTTCAAAGGAAAGCAGCTGATTTTATTGCATGGTAATGCACCGCCAAACCAGTCAATGAAATAGTCAATGAATTTTTGATGAAAAACCGATTTGTTTCATCGACCACCCTCCGTATTCGCCTGATCTATCACCGTGCGATTATTTTCACTTCCAAAATATGAAAACTGCAATGAAAGGAGCTTTTTACAATGACATTCCTGCCATACGAGCAGCCGTGAGACAGGTGCTGACATAATACCATGCTTGTTTTATTTAATAACTATAAAGTTCGGTTATTTTTAGATCATATCCTGTAAGAGCCGAAAAAGCAGCTATAAAATAGAAGCAATAACGTCGCAAAAGACAAGCTTTTTGGCGTATCGAATAGAGGTGGTCATTAATTTGGCATTGTAATCAAAAACTGATTTTAAATAAATGGTAACGAATATTGAATAGTACGGCTTCAATAATGAAGAGATCGATTCGACATTACTTTACTGAATGGATGTTTGTCGATTGCTCGACAATACGAAAAATCTTAAACTACAATTATATGCTATCTTACTTTAACTTATTCTAAGTCATGTGCTTTCATTCGCACATGCGATAATGAAAGCCACATGCCAGACTGTTTATGAGATCATAAAGGTATCTAGGTACAATAAACTGATTACGATCATTTAAACGACCGTTTTTCTTAGTAGAAACTCATAAATGTGTTTATTTAGGATGCACATTACCATCGCAGATTATTTTATTGTCGTTTCAATTTACTGCTAATTCTACTTATTATAGATAGTTTATGATCTATATACATCTTTATCTTACAGTCGGCGTCAGTAGCGCGTTCCGTAATTAGTGGCCGAGCTGCAATTACATACAGAAAATGTTACAGCCAATCATGAGATTGAACAAATATCCTAAATAAATTTTGTTCATTTGTCGAAATCGGCGTAAAAATTTGAGCGTTAGTCAATGTTGAAATAACAAAGGTCTAGATGGCGCACCCGTTTTTTATGAAGTGATTTTGCAAAGAATTGGATGAAGTATTTAAAAATTCAATATCAAGATACAAATTCGAAGCCTTAAAAAAGCAGGCAACCAAGTGAAAACATAAACTATATTGACCGAAAGGAAAGTATATTGACCGAAAGTTGATTGCCGGAGATAGAGACTTCTTGCCCTGCAAGCGTAAGAAGGGCGTAAAGAAAGCTGAGAAAAATGACTTTAATATTAAACATTTAAGCCACGGTTTATGCAAAAGGCCGAATTTAGCTTTTTTTTTGTGCTCGTGGCCAAGGATAATGGTGGGGGCCCCTCTTCAAACGTAAAGCGACGAAACATTTTGAAACATTCAATAAATAATAATAATGATTTTTTTTTTTTAAATATTATATTCGAGATCAAATTAAGTAACTTTTCGAGAATGTTTTTAAGTGAAATCATCAAAAGATAAATCGCGGAGAATTTCGCTTTCAATAGTTCAAATCATTAGATTGGATACGCTCGTCTTACCGTAATCCATTTTTGATTAGTTTCATTTTTAAGAACGATCTTTTTCCATCTTGGTCAAATACTACGAGCATATCAGTATTGCTAAAATTTGAACCCAAATGGTTTTCTATGATTATGCGAAAAAAAAACAACACGCCCACTAGTCTATGTATGGAAAGCTGCTGTCCATAAAAAGGCACACAACGTAATACTTAATTTAATAAAGAAGTTTTTCATACATAAACACAAAAGTAGGCAGTAGGTTTGTATGACACTACCCCAAAAAGTAGGCGGGTCACACCCATTAGATCGACTCGTCTCGTCGAGCTGATAAAGAATATATATGCTTTACGGGGTCTACGATGAATCGTTTTCACCACCATTTCATACTAACTGAGGGTGTCACAGAAATCTCTAGATAAAATTCCGTCTGGTGATTTGAATGTCACAGAGAAATTTCATAGGTGTCACAGAAATCTCTGTAGATTTCACTCAAAACAGTGTTTAATGTTTTGTGCTACGCAGGGTTTTCGTAGATAACAAAAATAAATACAGACTATGTAAATTAAACTTTTTTCAGATTTACTTAGAGAACATTGTTATGTCTATATATGTCTGAATTACTTGCCTATCAATGTTGACATTGCAGGCCGGCTTGTCCCCATGATTTTTTTCGCTTTGGGTTGTCGTAAGTGAAAAATCTCCTTTCGATGTCTCATGGCTTCAATTCGTACGGCACCCAATTTCCTTGCTTTTGAATCGTTCCCATGGCTTTGAGGCGTTTGCTAACTGTTAACAAGTCAACTCCCATTGATTCGGACAATTCTTGAAAGGTTTGACACGGATCTTCGCCCAGTAATGCTTAAAATTCTTCATCTTCAAACATTTTGAACTGGCTCGGACATTCTTTGTCCTCCGTATCAAAATCACCACTTTTAAACCGACGAAACCAGTTTTCACAAGTTGAAATCGATGGAGCATAGTCCCTGTAAGCCTCACAAAGCGTACGATGCGCTTCAGCTACTTTTTTCTTCAAAAGCAAGCACAAAAGCAAAACTTTCCGCAAATTGTATTTTGTTGGAAAAAAAAGTCGACATATTCACAGAACAAAAAAAAAATATGTTGTTTACACTTCAGTGGAATGGCACATACTGAAAATTTAAGCTTATAAAGTAGGCTTTCACATGAATATAGTCACAGCTTTATCCGATGCGATTTAGTGCTAGTTACGCCATCTCTTATGAATCCTTTAAAATTAATTCCAACACAACATTAAACTTACACATAAACAAAGTTTTAGCTTATGATTTGTTGAGTTAATATATGCAATCTACAATTTCACAATTTCAGGTTGGTGATTTCAAACAGTCTAAAAGAGATTTCTGTGACAACTACGAAATTGATTTGGGTCGGAATTGGGGTGAAAGAGATTTCTGTGACACACCAGTATGTGGCTTCCCTTTAGGCCACCCAAAGAGTGCTAGTACATATGCCACTCTCTTTTCTAAATATCCCCTACATGTAAAAGCCCTCTGTAAATATCCTGCCTTATAAAATTTACTTCTTATCTCTAAATAGATTGTAAATAAAATAAAAGAAAAAAAAGCTGTATGTGTGAATGGTATAAAAACATGTTCATTGTTTTCTCGCCAAAATGTGAAAAGAGCTTCAATAATTCGATTCGATAAGTAGTAACAATTCGCTACCGCTACCAAAAGTTGGTTCTAAAACTTCTGGACAAGAATCGATAATATTTTTCGCTTGTGCATGCTTTATTGAAAACCCCTTTACTTATACGTTATATTAGTCAAACATTCAGTGAAGCGTGCATAATTGTCTCAATGATAGCCTACATGCAATGCACTTTAGTGTAGGTAATAAAAAATATCGTTTAGAATTGTATGAAAATAAAAGGAAGCAAGTGTTGTCTGGCAACCGGATACATTTATGCTTCAATGAGCTTCAAAGACAAAGAATAGATAGATACGTAGATACGACTATAATACATGTGCTAGCTACTTGAGACAACTTCAACAGAAGAGCTGCTAAATATAGCTACACCTTTGGTCTTCAACTACGTACTTTAGTAAATTTATATGCCAAGTTTGCACCAAAAATACACTTCTCATGAAGTACAATTTGTCAAAGCCTTTCCTAAACAATATGGAAACGGAAATGAAGCTGAAGTTGCTAGGCAATTAAAGACCACTAAAGCGTTGGTGGTTGCAGCAAATATTTGACATTTATCAAAAAGGCTGACAAATCAATGATTTGCATGTGGGCAGGCAGCAAAACTTCATAGGAAAATGCTTAATAGTTTAAACAACATTTTTGCCGTAAAAGTGAGCTTCAGTGTTTGCACCTGTTTGTGTTTGAAATTGCAGCTCGAAAAATAGATTTGATTTGTCATATGAAATTTAATGTGAAGGCTGAGACCAACGCTTTTTTATTAACTAAAACTATCTAAACACCAAACCCAAACGTTCAATAATTCTGAATCATATTGCAATCTAAGATGCTGCTAAGGAATATTGGAAGTATTTTTATAAATATTATTCTTGAATCTTGCAAATAGAAAAAAAAACTCTGAAAACAAATTTCCAACTCGAAATGTTGTGTTGATGCAAAACTTTACCGCGTTTACTTCAGTCTACGAAGTCTTGAATCTCTGAGTTAAAAAATCGCTTTCATAACAGTGAAGCTGTCACCTTAAAGAGTGCAATTCAAATTTTACAGTATGAAAGAGTGTCCACTCACACTCACAGTGAGCCTGTGAGTGATTTTTAGGCACAGTCCACCACGAGCACGAAAAAAGTTCTCTTTTATTGTCAAATTTTGTATTAACTAAGCATCATTTACTAGAGTTCATAGTTCTCTGGTTTAATTGGAAGAAAAAGGCAGCTAAAGCGCATGGAATGCTTGTGGAAGTTTATGGTGACAATGCTCCAACTGATAAATCATGTAGGGAATGGTGATTTCAGCATTGAAGCCGAGCATCGCTATGGAAAGCTAATAAAATTCAAAGACAAAGAATTGGAGGCATTACTCGATGAAGATCCAATTCAAATGCAAGAGGAGCTTGCAGAATCATTGAGAGTGAGTTAACAAGCAGTTTTTTAACGACTGGAATCTATAGGTATGATTCGAAATCAAGGCAATTGGGTGCGTAATGAACTGAAACTATAGTACCAGATTTCCACATCTTAACATATACAAGGCTATTTGGCGCAGTAACAATCAAAACACATGAAATCAACTTGATCGTATTATGATGGACAGAACGCACGCATCTAATAATAAAGGCAGCAGAAATGAAGCTTGCAAAATTTATTAAAAGGTCAAGCATCTGACCGAAGGTTTTAGGCCCGGAGTTTCTTTCTGCAAGAATGATAATGGAAGTATTTTTACAAATGCACTGAGTGTATGGAGAAGTTACTTATCTAACCTACTTGGAGACGATGAAGAGAACAATGACGCCGATAGAAAAGTATTTCCATAAGCACTAATTGGGTCAGGCTTTCTTGTAGAGCCACAGAACTTTAACGAAGTTTTAGTAATTAAAAAGAAGTATAACAAAACGTCAGGCTCCGCTGAGCTGCCAGGTGAGTTATTCAAGACCCTATAACCTACTCTGATGTAAAACATGGTTCGATGAATGCATGCCCAATGATTAGAATCGCAGTATTTTTTGTATTATCTTCCAGAAAGGAGACCCGCTGTCTGGTCAAACTACCGAGAAATAAGTCTTCTTTCAATAGAATACAAAATTCTGTCCCGCATAGTGTGGAGGCATACACGGATGCAGTGATTCAGACCAAAGAGGTCGACTAGTAATCGACGACCAATCCTGGAGAAGATCCGTGAGTACAATACTGAGACGCACCACCTACTTGTCTATTATAAGGCTGCTTTCGACACGCCGATAAATACGAAGTTCTTCAACGCCCTATCTGACCTTGGTATCCCAGCAAAGATCGTTCGTCTTTGAATGATAACGCTATCACACACCCAAAGCGTCGTCAGAGTAGGAAATAATCTCTCCGAAGCCTTTGATACAGAGAGAGGTTTTAGGCAGGGTGATTCTTTATCGCGCTACTTTTTTAATGAAGTACATCCTACGCCAATGCCCATAAGTAGAACGGTCGGGCACGATCTTCCATAAAGAAGTCATGCAACTAGCTTTTGGTGATGACTTTGACATCATCGGCACGAACGAACGGCAAGTTAGTAGGGAGTTCTCCGAGATTGAGAAACAGTCACGTCTTATAGGCCTAGCGGTGAACAAGAACAAGACGTGTTCACTCGCAGACCATCAGCGTATCTTAGACGGTCTGTGAGTATGGAGAATTTCAACATCAAAACTTCGTATATCTGGGAACATAAATTACCAGCGACAAGAATGTCAGCCGAGAGATCAGGCGAAGAATCACGCTTGCTAATCGCTGCTACTTTGGGCTCATCAAGCAAATTAAAGGTAGAGCCCTCTCTCGAAGTACGACGAAAAAAAAATTATAAGAAACTGCTAATCCCAGTCCTGCTGTATGGCGCAGAAGCATGGACCCTGACATCAACGGATGCAGCGTTGTAGAAAACTCGAGTGTTTGAGAAAAAGTCAGTTCCACTGATTTTTTGGTCCTTTTAGAGTTGGTGTTGAGTTTAGGACCCGTATAAACTATGGGCTGTATGAGCTATATGTTGAGGTTAACATAGTCCAGCGCATTAAAATCCAGCGGCTGTACTGAGCTGGTGCGAACGGCCTTGAACGATAGACGGTTGTAGAGCCACCTAAGTGAGTAATCCCAGCTTTAACAGTCGCTTTGATTCAGCCTTCGACCGGTATGTCCATTTGTAAAGGCGCATTAATATATTCCTGCATAAGTAGTGCTACTCATCACATGATGCATGACGATTTTACAAGAATTGTGGTTTAATATGTATTAATAAAATTTAATTTATTTATTTATTATATTTTAGTTTCTTAATGTTATGCGAATGCTAGCCTACATGGATGTTGCAAATGTTACTTCACAGTACATTGCCATGTCAGACGCCATAGCTGCTGAAAAGTTGAAACGGTGAAGGTTTCAATAATGACGTCGTTGCTTTCGACTCTCTATAATAGCAAAATAAAGGCAAGTTGCACTAAAGCTGCAGAGCAGAGCATAGCTCAGCTCAGCTCAGCTCAGCGCTAACTGGGTCAGGGCTGTCATTTGCCGCCGCCGATATCGTCATCGTTGCAATGTCCTTAAGTTACTGTCCTTATGTTGTTCTTGTTGTTTTTGTTGATGCTGCGTAAATTTTAAATTTCATTCTGGAAAAACAAAAACAAAAATGTATCTATCTATCTATCTTTGCCGCAACACGGCTGCCGGTCGAAACTATGCAAAATATTATAGAGAAATACTTAAGCCGCATTTTGCATTGAGTTTACTCCGCCCATAGAGCGCATACGTCACGTTATACGCTAAGTATTAAATTGAATCAATCAACTTGAAATGCAACTACGATAGAAAGTAGTAGATACAAATTAAATTATATTGAAACGCTTGAATTGCTATTGACGCAATATCACCAACCGGCAGCGGTCTTTGTGTTGCACAGTGCATATGCTTGATATATAAAAACAGCAGCGGCAGCAGCAGCCACCGAGAGAGTTCAGCGCCTCACAGAGGTCACTCGTTATGTTGTGCGGTGATGTATTTAAGTGAAACACATCAGCGTGACTGTTTTAAAAAACGCTCTTCAACTTTATAGTATGTATAAAAAAATGTATTAATAAACTCGTTACGCATACACCACGTGGTTGCATAATGAAGCAAACATGCACTCGTACTCCTTAAACAGTTGTGTCCCATTGCGGTTCGCCCATAAATAGATACATAAATGAATTATTAATATGTGCAGACATTATATGTAGGTGTATGAATTGCATTGTAAATGAATTAAATTGATTTATTAGAACTACAAAACAAAAATAGAATAGAATTCAAACAAATGTAAAAAAAAAAACAAGAAAAAACGTTGACTTCGGTTGAACCGAAGCTCTAATACCATTCACACGAAACTTTAAATAGTATTGTAATACATAAAAGTGGGGGTTTAAATAGGGGGTGGTACACGCACACTAGTAGATGTGTATGAAGCGATGTAGTAGATGTGTAAGATGCCGCCATATCGAATTTCAAGTTGATATTGACGTTTTCCATACAAATGCATAAAAGTGAACTGTGGGTTTATATGGGACTACCTCAAAAAGTGGGCGGGACACGCACCTTTGTATATGTATATGAAGCGGTTGTCCATTAAAATCCACAAAATCAAATTGCAAGCTAATATTGATCTAAATGAAGGATTTTTTCATAAAAAACACAAAATTGCACAGTGGGTTTGTATGGGGGCTACCTCAAAATGTGGGCGGGCCACGCCCAATTGTCTATGTATGTTTAGCGGCTGACTCTTAAAAGGCAGCATATCGCTATTCAATAATAATATTGACTTTAGTAAAAAAGTTTTGCTTACAAAAAGTCAAAAGTGGACCATAGGTTTGTATGGGAGCTACTCCAAATAGTGGGCGGGCCACGCCCGTTGGTCTATGTATGTTAAGCGGCTGACCATAAAAAAGGCAGTAGGTTTGTATCGGAGCTACCCCAAATAGTGGGCGTGGCAGGTTGATACTCTATTAAACTACAATAATAAGAAGTATTTGTGCAAAATTTCAACTGGATAGCATAAAAATTGGTCCCCAAAAAATGCGCAGCAACATACAGAAGGACAGACGGACAGACAAACAGACGGACATGGATAGATCGATTCGTCTCGTCGAGCTGATCAAGAATATATATATATATATACTCTATGGGATCTACGATGGCTCCTTTAATGCGTTACAAACTTTCAGACAAACTGATAATACCATTTCACACTATGTGTGAATGGTATAAATATTGGTGAAATCGAAGCATTTATACTCTTCACATTAGTGGTGGGCAACATTTTTACTTTTAAATACCAGGTACCTAATAAGTAACAATTGGTAATAACTGTTACTTTCAAGTTGTTACTTTTGTAATGTATAATTTAAGAACTGTGAAATCTTAATTAGTTATGCAATAATGTATATCTTGTTCACACAAAAACAAAGAAAAGGTCCTCGCAAAAAAAACTCTCACTTGAACAACGGGTGTTAAATATTTGAAATGGGTAAAGTCATGTATATGGACAACTTCGACAGGAATATTATCGTTTTAAAACTCATGACAGATGACTTTGTGATGCCAACATCTTTATTCCTCCCTACCAAGATCATTGTATGCTGAAGAAATATTAACTGCATCCTAAAAGTATCTCGGATGTTATTGAAATAACAGCCTCTTCAAATCATACTTCCTATGATGCATACGGGGCTGTATATTGATTCAAGAATGATTCCCAAAAGCAACACTTCCTTGAGTGCTTAATTATTTCATTACCGAGAAAAATTTACATTTGAAGTTTACTATACACATTTTATTTCTCATTTCAAAACTTTAACTTAATTCTTAAATTCATTCAGTTCTCTCTAAATAGATTCAATATACTCAAATTCACTTTCATAAAAATAATATGAGCTATTTAACATTTCAATAAAAATAGCGATACGTTTGACAAAATCATTCAAGTTTATATAATGCTTTACTCTCTAATTGAAATTTAATATAAATAAATTGATTTGTAAATTATATGAAATTGATTCAAAATTGATTATGACTCCGTAATTTGATTATGCATTTGGAAAAATATGTAAACAAAACAAAAAGACTGCCATATACATATACTGGTATAACAATAAAGAGCGAGACATCTCATTGGGAATAGATCCATGTGTAGCGTGAGAGAAAAATCCACTGCGCTTCACTTTCCTGATGATGCTATTATTTAGTTAGTTTCTCAACCCATACGTTCCAGCTATATAGAGAGAAGTATCTTCAATGCATAATGACTAACTATTGGCACCTTTCAGGTGTTCCTTGCGCTCTCCAGCTCAAAATCACCACTTTAAACTGAGCAAACAACTTTAAAAAAGTTTGCTCAGCCAGAGGATGCTATCCATCAACTTCCACTAAAATTTGATGGCTTTTGGCAGCATTTTTCTTTCCTCATGTTAAAGTAATGAAGTAGAACTCTCCACAAAAATACTTAATTCAACAACTAGTTAGACATATGCAATGAAGTAAAAATTATTGTTATTTATGCTTCGACCAAATGGCATATACTAACAATAACGTTCAATGACAGTAGGTTTATGGGGGAATACACTTTGGAAAGTGGAATATTGAAAGTGTACCAGTCACTCCATTTGATCGGAAACGCCACTAACTAATTCAATTACCCCATATATATATAAATTCAAACACCCAATATATACAGAATCCAAAAATAACCGAACTTTTAATTTAAATCCTAGAACACGTAGCGAATTCTATTAAATGCTGGCAGTGTCAGAAAGTGTAGTGCCCAGTAGTGTAGTGTAATGGGTTAATTATTTTCAAAACTAACTAAAGCTTTTGAAACTGTTAATTGTTGTCGTCTTTGTCATTTATACTTTTTGGTTCTTTCGCACTTGAACATGCAATGAGTATCATACGATAAAGCAGTTATTCGATTGGAATGATCCCGTTCGAAAGCTCATTGTTCTCATATTCTTAGATCGCGACTGATGCAGCCAAAGGCATGATTTTCAGTTTGCATTGGACTATTTATCGTCACAGACATAAGACCGTAGCTGCATAGTGCACGTGGTATTACATCCATCAGGGTAAATCATATTCATTTCTTTTGGCTGCCACACTTGTGGTTGTATTGCAACGCAACGAGGAGAATAATTCTAGATTTGAATTAAGTAATTAAAAAATGTGATATATGTAATTTGTGGATTACTTAAGTGGATTTCTTGGATTTACAGTGCTTAAATTCATCTGCCTGTTGTTAACTTCTGACCGGCCACGCAACAGCGGCGGCCGGTATCATTATATATATATATATATATATATATATATGTATTCGCTGTCGTTAATTTTTGCACCACGACACCCTACATACTCTAACCACGAGGATCAAACGTAACCTCGACGTCATACGTCATATGTATACCCTACACGCAGTCAAATACTCGTGGGTTACATCAACTGCAGAAAAGGCCATAAGTCGCATAAGCCGCGCTTTATGCGTGTAGCGCATATTTGCAATAAACGCAACGGCAACTTCGAAGCATAACAACGAGAATTTCGTTTTCCCTCTCTTTCGTTCGCAGCGTAAATGTCGCTCAATATTAGTTTAAAATAATTTCTTTCTATTACTTTTTTTTTTTGTTGCAATTCTTTTATTAATTTTTGGTCATTTTCGATGCAAGGTCTGATTTAAAATTTTCTTGCTTACATTAAATGTATTAAAATCATTCAGTAACTTTTCAAAACGTTCAATTTTAATTGTATGACAATGCTTTAACTTCAATTTAAATGCTTAATTTGCTTAGTAGCGACATCCCGTAATATATATGTAAACGATTTTTATTTAGTATAAGTCCACAGCTTCTTCAGCAGCGACTTCGACGGGCCCAACGCACGAGCAGCGATAGATATATATGTGAGTGAGTAACCATATGAATTATTAATTGAATTTGCAGTACATAACCTTTATATATTGACCTGTACTTAAGGCTTATATATACGCATTAGACGGTATAAAGTTGAAGGTATATTTGAATTTAAAGTAATGAGTCGCACAACATATCTAAATGAATTTTATATTGATTTGAATTTGAGTTTATTGAATACTGAATAGTTTTACTTATTAATTTAAATGAATTTCTCTGATACAAATTATCTTCTGTCATAAGTACATCATGCCTAAAGTATATCATGTATAAAATAATCTATCACCTATAATATATCATGTATAAAATAATCTTACAGTTATTTTAGGGGCATTTTACAAACTATCTCCAACGAAATGCCATGGTAGGGAGGGTACAGAGGAGAACAGGACCAGCACATCTTTTGGTACCTGAATCAATGCAGCTTTACAAATTTCTGCACCACCATACCGTGTCGGGTGAATAAGATGCTTTAGTTTTTATTTTGTTTGAGTATTGTTTTTTTTTTTTTTTCTTAGAATAATCAGTTTCCGTGCACTTCACTTATTGTGTTAGAGGGCTAAGGGAATAAGCAGGCGGAACGGCAATCCGGCGAGCTATCCACAGAGCGCAGCATAGTGCACAAAACCCAAATCCATTATCCCCAAACGAAAAAGAATAGCCGGTACACTACAAAAGATACATTTTTCTTCTTTCGAAAGCAGCTAAAATGACACACGTTTTAATACTCGTAACAGCAGTTTTTGTAGTGGAAAAAAGAGTAAATATTAAATTTCGTTTTAAAGTCGGTACAAAATTTGCTGAGACGTACTTAAGTTTGCTTAAACCACGTGCAAACGATTTAAAAACTGTCGTGATGATTTAAATGATGATCCAAGTCCTGGATGACCCGAAGCATCTAATCGTGCTGAGTTAGTGGAAAAAGTAAGTGAAATAATCGTTATCGATGCAAATTTCATTGTGAGAATGCTGGTAGAAGAATTAAATTCATCTTACTGTATAATCTTTGAGTAAAATAATGGTGTGTGCACATTATGTTCCACATCAGTTAAATGATTATCAAAAAATCGCTTGTGTAGAGCATTGCAAAGACTAACAGCTGAATACGACACAAATTTTCTTAATGCGATCATTAGATGACGACCGTAAGCGACAAACTGCAGAATGCAACCTAAAAATTGCGATTTCAGAAGTCAAGAATCAAGACAATGTTGATAACCAACCAATAAGTTTGTTACAGAAGGTCAAACAATCAATGGAGAATATTATTTACAAGTTTTACATCGTTTGTGATCGAGAGTTCTACGTGTTAGGCCCGAATGTTCCAAAGGAAATCAGCTGATTTTATTGCATGATAATGAACCACCTCATACGACCAGAAAAGTCAATGAATTTTGAATGAAAAAACAAATTTGTCTCATCGACCACCCTCCGTATTCGCCTGATCTATCGCCGTGCGATTATTTTCTCTTACCAAAATTTAAAACTGCAATGAAAGGAGTTTTTTACGATGACATTCCAGACGTACAAGTAGCCGTGACAAAGGTGCTAAAGAACATCCCAAAAAGCGAGTTTAAAAAGAGTATGGATAAATTGGTTGAGCGTTCCAAACGTTGCATTGAGTGAAATGGATCGTATTTTGAATAAATATTAGCTTTGAAACATAATACCATGCTTGTCTTATAACTATTTTTAGATCAAACCTTGTACATTTATGATTTCACAGGTGATCCATGTTTATGTTTAAAAAAAATATAAATGAAAAAAACTAATTGATTTAATTTGCTATGCATATCTGAAACACCAGAATGCAATTTAACTAATCCAAACAATAAAATTGTAGAGAATTTCTTAAACAGGAAATCTTATGATTGTTGTAGACTCATGTTGATCTTGTTCATGTGAATTGAAGAATGGTAGCTGGGAGCAAATTACCCTGCATAATTGAACTAACCATAACCTCACTCATCTCACTCACTCTAATCAAACGTAATTTGTCTAAAATTAGCACAGTGTAATGCGACATTTAAATTTATAACGACTTAATTTGAATTTAATTAAACTCAAATAAAATTATGAATATCCAAAATGACAATTGTCATTTTTCATTGGTTATGTTTGCAAACGGTTTCGAAAGAAACGGTTTAGAATCTTCAAGAGTTTTGTTTTGAACAATTTCGAGCTCCTCAAGCTCTTTCTAATCCGTCATTATCATTCTTAGCCCAACTAATGGTTTTCCATGGTGAATATTTTTAAAAATGTCAGCTGCACTGGTGCTCTTTCCAAAAAAATAACACAATCTTTTCTAACTTCCATCTTAAATCTTTACAAGAACGCACAGCATCTTGGACGACTAGATGAAGAGTTCGTGCAAAGCAGGGTCAATGTAACCAACCAAGAGCTAAGCAAATTTTTCGCATTGTCTGTGGCAACTGCATGAATTTTATCTTGAGCGCCCCACACCTTACAATATATCCATTATTGATATTTTAATGTATTAGCCTGTGTGAGATCCTTCGAACCGTGAGTAAGTTAATAGTTCCGTTTTAAGCTCTCACGATTTTTTAATTAAATGCGCCGTAACTGCAATATGAGACTGTGTCCCATTTGACGTTCATGTATCGGTTGCAATAGTGATGGAATCCACATATATTAGTTCATCTTTTACTTTTTGAGAGACACATTATTCAATGAGCTTCCGAAAACTTGCACAAAATACTAATGTACATAAAACAGTGTAGTGCAATGTATACAAAACATAAAATATACCGTTATCCTCAACAACCAATAGAGGTTTTAACTAATTAATAACCATTTCTAGAACATGTGTGTCAAGTTTCTTGGCTCGTAGATGAATTTAGTGTTATTTCGTCCGTTGCGGAATCAACGGTCGCCATCTCTACTAAAGATTATACAGTAGCAGACAAATTTGAGCCAAACCATGTTGCAGCAGTGAAAGAAGGCGTCTGTCATTATTCTGCCAAAAGGAGGTAATAAGGGCGCAATTGACCCCAAATCGATTAGTGTTATCAGAAGGTAAAATCCACTACAACCGCAATACACGATTTTTTAATTCGATTTGCAGATGCGCCAATATCGTCGTCGTGCCGGATGCAAATATTCCATGATCCAGGCTGTTCCAAATAATTGTAAATCGATTGAATATGAGTACTCCCGGCGCACTGCTTACACCATGTTTCAATTCGAAAACACATTTCAATATTATTTCATATATTTGATGGGGACATGAGAGTTGCACTAGATTTCATTGCATAAGGTCTCTTCAGTTTTGGGAACAGGAAAAAGTTACAAGGGGCCAAATCCGGTGAATATGTTGGCTGAGGCATGATTGTGGTGTTGTTTTTGGTCAAAAACTCTCTCACAAGCAAAGATCGTGATGCACAAGCCATGAATTGTTTTTCCACAATTCCGGACGTTTTCTTCGTATTGCTGCTCGCAAGCGGCGCATAACTTCAAGATAATACTCTTTATTGACCGTACGACCATGTGGTAAGAACTCCTGATGCACTACGCCGCGATAATCGAAGAAAACAGTGAGCAAAACTTTGACATTTGATCGAACTTGGCGTGCCTTTTTCGGTCTTGGCTCACCTGGGCTCTTCCATTGGGACTATTGGGCTTTGGTTTCGACGTCATAATCGTATACCCATGTTTCGTCACCAGTTATGACCCTTTTGAGCAAATCTGGATCATTGTTGACGTCATTCAATAGCTCCTGAGCTATGCTCATGCGACGGTTCTTTTGGTCAAAATTAAGCAGTTTCGGTACAAAGTTCGCAGACACACGTCTCATGCCCAAAACGTTCGAAGAAATGTCATGGCACAAGACAACCGATATGCCAACATTCTCAACAACTTCTCTGTTAGTGATTCGACGCTTTTCGCAAAACAATTTTCTTCACTGCTTGAACGTTTTCATCTGTTGTTGACGTGCTTGGGCGTCCAGAGCGAGGCTCGTCATTGGCATCGTTCCGGCCATCTTGGAAGAGTTTGTACCACTTGTAAATATTTTTTTTACTCAGAGCAGTTTCACCGTATGCCACTGCCAACATTGCAAGTGTTTTTAAGCACCTAATTTCATTTTTTAAACAAAATTTGATGCAATGTTCCATTTTTTTTTTTGATAGCAGAAAATCGCCGAGCACGCAAAATACTTCTAACAGTTATGCCACTCACAAACAAACTAAACATGCTACACAGCTGAAACTGTAAACATATGTTCGCGACTAACACAACAAACTAACACAACAAAACAAATAAATCGATAAATTTGAAGTCACCTTACTTTTTGAACATACCTCGTATGTCGTTGCGAGGTATAGTAGTCGAAATAAATACATTATATACAGCGGGTAGTATCTTTGGACATCTTGTAAACATAACTCAATATCACCAATAGTCGATTTGTGTTTACGTCATTAAGTTTATCGTGATTAAATAATGAGTTTATGAGACAAATTCTCGTCATTTGAGGGAGAGTTTAATTTATTTCTCTAATATGAAGAAATATGCGGCTGAAGTTCACCGAATGCTCTCAGACACATGCTGACTATAAGTGCAATAACGTATCCTGACTGGTTTCAACGCTTCAAGCCAAAGACCGGCATAGAGTTGGAAGAGTGAACATTTTTGAAGATGAAGAACTAGAGGTATAGAATCGTTGGTAAGATCATCAATTCAACAAGCAATTTAAAAAATGCTTGTGGAGCCAAAGACCAAAGAATGATTCAAAAGCAAGGATATTGGGTACAATTCCGAGAGACGTGGAAAGGCGTTTTTTCACCTGTGAACAGCTGATTGAACGATAGAAGAGGAAGAGTTTTTTGGGTCGAACTGTGAATATCTACGTCAATTCGAACGGCGAAGCCAAATATTTAAATATGCTCTATATTGTGAGGGATCAGCTGGGTGTAGTTTACTAGTATAAACTAATCGAACCAGCACAGAGGATCGCTACCAATAACAATGGATGCGTTTGAGCCGAGTATTCAAGAAAAAACTGCCGCAATTCAAGCTCGTGATTTTTAAAGCGGCGCGGTAGCAAATTTGTATACCCAATACTATTTAGACTATACTATGTAATAACTGCAAATATCCTTGTGCCATATAATTGCCAACAAAATGGAATCAAAATGCTTACGCAAAATAAACAATTACAACAATTTAGGCGCACATTTTTAGGCCAAGTTAAAAAAGATTTGTTACATTTAACAAAAGCGCTGAAGGATAAATATCCTTTATGCGCACATTTTCGTTTTCATAAATTGTTTTCAAGCACACTGTGAGTGACACAAAACAAAGTAGCAGCAGGCGAAATGAAACAAAGCCTTTTTAAAAAAAAGGTCACATGAAAGGCCATCAAATTGAAATAGTAAAAAAAAAAGAAAATGCAGCGAAAGGATTGCCTCAAGAAGAAACAAAAAACAAAAAAAAAGAAACAACGCTGCAGTCGAGTGTGCTCGACTTCAATATACCCTGTACATAGTTTCAGACTTTTTATATGAACCATAGATTATATGCTTCAGTTGCTTCAGTTTTTGGGCGTTTGCGGACTATTTTCTTAGAGTACATAAAAAAAACTTGATAGATTTACAAGGGGTGCGATATGGACCTAAGGTGTATAACCAGGGTATTGGAGCAGCCACCATTCTCTGGTTTCTCCGCGCCGTGCTCCGCTCCTTACACATTTCTTGCTACGTGCTCAACTCCGCTCCGCTCCGCATGTTCGTTCTTTAGATCACTTAAAATTAATTTTAAGGAGAAAAATAGCCTTTCAACACTAGCTTGATACGTAGGCATTGGGCACGTTATGCACATTTGAATGTCTTCCGGTTACATTTTAATAGCATCAAAAACACTACGAGTATTGCGTTTATAAAACTTTTTAGTCAGCAAATCAGAGAAAATGTAGCACTTAAAAAAAAAATACTATAAAATACCGAACTTTTATCTGCTATAAAATACCAATGTTTTTTGGGAGCAGGAGTATTTAAAAATTTGGAAGCGCACGATTCAGCTCCGTGCTCCAGTAAAACTTGCCTGCTCCTGCACTCCGAACTCCGCTCCCGAACCCTGCCAGCTAGTTCTAAACTGTTTACTTTTTAGCTTAAATATTAGCACGGAAAGTAAGTACATAAGGTAAGGTATTATAGGCAACATATGCTTTCTTTTTATGATTTATTCTGGAAAAGTACCGTTAGTTGAGCCGTCTATGCTAGCAGTAGTAACAAAACTATACAATGCATTCAAAGAATAGCGTTCCAAGTGAAATTATTAGTTTATTTTGAATTGCAAACGAAAATTTTAAGAAAATTAATCAAAATTCCGCGTGGTACTCGTTTGCACGAGGAATAAAAAGGAAAGAAATCGCTTACAAAGACTCTGGTTATAACATAAACGAAATTTCAAAATTAACTGAGCGTATTCGCTGCGTAATTAATAGGTTGTGGAACATCTGCAAGAATATAGCAAAAAATACTCTACTGGTCGAAAACCAAAGCTCAGCGATCGAAACAAGAGGCAAATTTGAAAAAAGCCAGTAACATTACGATATCTTGTCGGTAACTTACATTCCATTGCAACCTTCCAGTGTCCCATATGTTCGTTTAACGTACTTTAAATGCGGCAAAATATAGTGTGCGAGGTGTAATGAAGAAGATGCTCACTCTTCAAAAGCATCATAAGATAGCCCAGCTAGAATTTACTTCTAAAACCTCTGATAATAGCCGTATGACATACGAATAATATGAGCTTATATTTTCCCCTTATTTTTATACCATTCACACATAGTGTGAAATGGTGTTATCAGTTTCTCTGAAAGTTTGTAACGCATTACAGGAGGCATCGTAGACTCCATAAAGTAGACTCGAGGAGACGAGTCGATGTAGCCATGTCCGTCTGTCTGTCTGTCTGTCCGTCTGTCCGTCTGTCCGTCTGTCTGTATGTTTGTAAGAAAAACTTCTTTATTAAAGTCAATATTAGGTTGAAATGCGATATGATCGACATTAGCTTGCAATTTGATTTTGTGGATTTTAATGGATAGCCGCTTCATATACATATACAAAGGGGCGTGTCCCGCCCACTTTTTGAGGTAGTCCCATATAAGCCCACAGTTCACTTTTATGCATTTGTATGGAAACGTCAATATCAACTTGAAATTCGATATGGCGGCATCTTACACATATACTAGTGGGCGTGTACCACTTGGGGTAGGCCCTATTTAAACCCTATTAATGTTTTATAATATTATTTAAAATTTCGTGTGAATGGTATTAGAGCTTCGGTTCAACCGAACGTTTTTAACGTTTTAACGTTTTTACTTGTTTTTTTTTTTTTGATTTTAAGTATGTGAAAGGATAGCTATAAATACATACAGAAATATTTTTCACGTCGAGTCGTATAGGTCAGGTCACACTTGATTTTTTTCATGTTTTTATTAAAATATACAGAATCAATATAAGAAAGCAATTTAAAAATGCATGCAGTATGTATATTCACCATTTTCGCATGACACGCCAAAGCAATTGTCTTTGCATTATTCATTATTGTTCTTTTTCCTAGTTTTATTGTGCACTAATACACTTTTTGAACAAATAATTCAAAACACCGTAGATAAATATACTATTTTTGCCGAACTTTTGGTACTTTGTAATTTTTGAGTCCACAGTTGTCTCATCTTTCACAAAGATGCTCATATACTGCTACTTTGATCACAGTGATTTTCCACTAATACTGCGATCACTGTTAGAATGAAAAGCAAAAAATAGATGAAAAAACATTTTTTTACCTATTTATTATATTAATACGGAACTAATTTCTCATAAAATTTTACTTAAATATAACTTTATGTTTGACAATGATTAAAAAAAGGTGTATATATTGTATATGTATTCTACTACCAACTATTGTTGATTGCAGGGGTTATTCCAACATGGAACATGTTTATCCCACATTATCTTTCCCAGGATTTACCAAGTGACACAGTTGGAGAGTTGGATATTGTCTCAATCGCTGGGCTCCAGTAACAGAAGAAAAAAATTCTTTAACAGTGTGTAACAATGTCCATATATTGTTGTTTCGACCCAGGTTAATCTTTCGGTGCATAATGTTTTAAAGTTTTAATTCTACATTAAATAGATCTTCCTTGTCCTTTTGCCATCTCAAATAACTTCTTCTTTACAGAATTTATTAAGTTAGATAGAAGGTTTCTGTCGAATTTTTTCCATCATCTCAAAATGGCTAGCTTTAACTCTTTGATGGAAGCACTCTATTTCGGAATTTATGAGCCAGTGTAAGGAATTAGTGTTGATTTTCATTTGGGTTTTTTTTTTTGTTTGCTTCAATATGCCTACGATGAGTGAGTCGTCTTTCTAGATGCATTCCGAGGTGAACAACATCATTTGACTATGGAACCACTAAGTTATTCAAAGTTAAAAGGGCAAGTACTTCTATTAAGTGCTTACTTGCTTGCATTTTTGCTGATTCAGTTTTATGCGCCAATTGGCCAACCACTGCTCAGCAAGAGAGAAATATAATCTGCAAGGCGTCTTGTTGCCTGTACAGGGCATCGAGATCTGCTTAAAATTGCAGTGTCATCGGCGAACGTTGAAAGTGTGCGTCTGCTATCAGTTGGTATATCCGACGTGTACAGGACATATAATGTGGGTCCGAGAACGCTGCCTTGGGGTACGCCAGCGTTTATTTTTGATTCTTGTGTGATAAAATTATTTTGCCGTACTGCGAATACCCAATTGCTGATATAGGACTCGAGTACTTTATGTGTATTTTGAGTTAGCAGCACGCTAGTATGCCTAGGCAGAACGCTAATCAGTCCAAAATTTACACTGAAGAAGATTTCAAAAATCTTTTTTTTTTTTCGCTGACTTGTGTGCAAAAATGCAGTCACGATAATAATTGCTACTCAAAAATCACTGACTAGCTCATCTCTAGTCTACACACTAATTTTCTGATAACTAGTATTCTATTTTTTTTTATATGTATGTATTTTTCATATTTTTCTATACGAGGGGTACTATTTATATTTCGGGAATAGCAAATAATAACAAACATTTTTAAATGAAAATGGCTTTATGATCAATACACTTTTGCATTCGTTCAAACCATTTGTCATAGCAGTTTTTCCATTCCTCTTGAGACAGCTCCAAAACATGGTTTTTGAACGCTTCAACTGCTTCTTCGGCGCTCGTAGTCATTGGGTGCCAAATCAGGACTGTACGGAGGATGAGTCATTAATTCGATGTTTTGACTGCTCAAAAATGCAGTTGTTTGAAGAGATGTGTGAGAGCTCGCATTGTCATGATGGAGAATGATTCGTCTTTGGCGGTTGGTTTTACGAATTTCTCCGAAGACTTCCGGCAAACAAATGGTCGTGTACCATTCAGAATTGACCGTTGTACGTTGCTCAAGCGGCAGAATGGCCCCATGACCCATTCGGCCGAAGAAACAGACGACAATTTGCTTCGCTGTGCTTCTTCCACGAACAACTTTTGTTGGATTTGGATCGTCTTGGAATACCCACACGGCCGATTGCTGTTTTGTTTCCAGCTCATACGCATTTATCCATGACTCGTCACCTGTCACTATTTGATACACGTCTTTTGAAGCACCACGGTCGAACTTATTAATCATTTCCTTACACCAATCGACGCGAGCCTTCTTTTGAGCGATTGTCAAATTTTGGGGTATCCAACGAGAGTATTTTTTTTTTACAGCTAGGTGTTCGAATGTATTGAAGTGGAACTAATGTGCAAAGGATGCCTCTATCTCACGATATGTCACATGACGATCTTGCATTATCAGTTCACGCACTGCATCGATGTTTTTGGGCACAACAACCGATTTTGGACGACCTTCACGGAATTCGTCGGCGACTGAACTACGACCACGATTGAATTCACTATACCAGCGATATACTGTGGTTTTTCATGGTGCTTTATCGCCATACAAAGAACTGAGTTCGTTGACACATTCTTGTTGAGATAATCCACGTCGAAAGTTGTGAAAAATAATCCAACGAAAACCTTCTCTTGAAATTTCCATATTTTGGCCAAATTGCTTTTCTTAACTCACTGTAAACAAAACAAATAGCAATTGTACATCAAAACTTTGTGAGTACGTTTTTGCCAAAAAATATCAAACTTTATTATGGTGTTGCCAGATTTTAGCTTTTGACATTAGTGTTGCCAGTTCCCGAAATATAAATAGCAGCCCTCGTATGTACCATAATTTTAATATTTTGTTATCACTTGCTGGACTCAAACAAGAGAGCATACGCTCTCATACTCGTAATTTGCTTTTGATAGATAAAGACAAACAAAATTTCGTTAGCCAGTATTGCCATTTTAGATATTGAAGAGTGACTGAACGCAGACTCGACTTGCGAGTATAAGAGAAGCAAAAAAAAAATTGTAAATGGCAATGACTTTCAACTATACGAGTATTTCTACCTTACCTACCATGAAATTTAGATACACAAAATTTGGCATTTATAGCTTAATTAAGAACAAAAACAAACCAATTCAATACAAAAACTTAAAAATGGAGGTCAAGTTTGTTTTAGGACTACGCCTTATAATGGTACGATTTACGCCTATAAAGTATAGTTTATTATGACTTACGTTAGATATAGAAAATTTGCCGTTCCTAGCGTAATAAACTAAAAAACCAAAAATAATTTCGTACATCATTTGGGCATCATTATTAATACTAGTTATCTGAAGAGGGAAAAGGACTATCTAAATATCGAAACATAAAGGCCGTATCTCTTATATGCTGCAAAATCTGTACATTCAAACAGACAGTCAGACAGTGGACATGTCTATATCGACGCGTCTTCCATTGCTGATCAAAAATACATATACACTTTATATGGTCTGTCATTGCTACTTCTGCGTGTTACATACATTTGCACAAACTTAATATACCTTTTTTACGCTATGGGGTAAAGGGTATAACAAATATGTTAATTTTAGTTAGCTGCTGCGTCTAAATGCGCCATACATACTAACAAACATAAGCCTATGCAAGGCGACGATTAATGAATAAAGCTGTTGCCACTTGACCCAAAACCTTCACAGGCAACGCTAAGTGACTAATTTCACAAGGCGAGATGTACTGAAAAGGGCTTTTTTTTTTTTTTTTTTTTTTTTGTGTAAAAGCAACAGAGTGCTTAACCCAAATCTATGCGATTGATTAACGCGCTTTGTTGTAACTATGAATATTCAGCCAGCAGTCGTCCATCTAGTCGTCCTTGTGCAAAAACTTTATCATTATGACGTCACGTATGCAAAATGCTGTCGACTTTTAAAGCAGTTTGATATTTACAATATCGCTTATTGATAGCTTTAAAGCAAAATGAACAGAAATCTAAAAATAAAAAATACAAATTTTAGCATGTTTCAGTTATTTTTAACGCCACACGCGAACTCGATGTGCAAACAGTGAGATACTCGCATATACACGTAGATACATACGTGTAGATTGACATTTTTGGTACAAGAGAAAAAAGACAGACTCAGGGCAAACTGGCCGCATCGAAAAAGCAAACATTGGGACGCGTGTCATTTCATATATTTTTAAATACCATTTTTGTAGGTTTAACACATACAGAGAGAGAGAGAGAGAGAGAGAGGTGCAGTATATTAATTATTTTATTATGTTGGACAATTTAAACCTCATCACATACCTCATACATCACGCATGGAATGAGCGAAAAAATTACAACTAAAGATACAAAAAATTTGTGAACTGCATGCCGCGATGTCTTGCGGACGTACAGGCCAGAATAGGTTATCCTACCAGTTATTAGCACATCATTTTCTTCGAATAAAGAAGCCTGTGTGCAGATTTCTGCGGTAGTGCTTTTCTGGCACGTTGTATCAAAAAATTAATAAAAACTTACGTTTGCAGCACTAAAATGCTGTCAAAATATTGTTAGTTAACTGAAATTAATAAATAACACAATAAAACAAAGTTCTATTCAATACATAAAACATTAGCTGTGGTATTTACGATTAAAGTTAAAATTTCTAATTTTTTTATGGTGTACGCAGACTTTTTCGAGCAAGTGTAAATATTTTGACGTGTACTTATTTCTTTATCTTATATTCTTGTAAACAGATCTAATCCATATAAACGTAGATGAAATCATCGCATTTAGTAAAGTTGTTGCTGATTTTTCAATTTATATAGACAAAATTTGGTACCACTTGAACTGATATTTTCATTTTCTCCTTTTTGTAAGAAATTGTTCAATATTTTGCACGGCTGCCATTTGCATTTTAAGTTGAAAATGCTTGTCAACAGCAACAAAAAACAAAATACGAAAAAAAAGGAAAATTAATTGCTGGTTTTTGCTGTGGCAATATGTCAAGCCTGCAAAAGTCTTTTTTTTTTCTTTTTTTTTTTTTTTTTGTATTTTCATTGGAAACACGCTTTACACATTTACTGAGGCTGTGCTCCATTGCCTGTCTGCCATCCCTTTCTGCCAATTTGCAATAAATAAGTGTTGCTACACGCAAAAAGGATTTGTAACACGCGCTCTACATTTTCTTCTATTGCTTACACACGCAGCTATCCTTTTTCATTTGACTCGAACTTACTTTTAAGCCTAAAAGTATGCTGCAGAAAATTTTCTAATTTCAACAGGCATAATTCAATTTTACATAAACTTTTTGTGCGTTCAACTTATCGCAGGACATAGTTTGTAAACTATGTAAGTTTATCTAAACTAAAGATACAGTATGTTAAGATAAGGCACGTTGCTGTGCAATTGTTATTAACCATGGACACTGAACATGAAAACGCACGTCTAATGGCAAACACCGTCAGAGCGTCTCGCTTGGCAGCTGCAACAACGTCAAATGACATTTCGCAAAAGTTGGGATTAACTTCATAGACAAGGTATGAGGCAAAAGTTCAAAATTACTACAAATAGTTTTAATTGGGTTTGGGCGAGTTGGATATCTACGAGAAGTGGGTAGATTTGACAAGCAAAAAAAAAATTTATTGCACGAAAGTGAATGGGAGACGGTGTCTTCAAATCCAACTTTTTAAGGTAAAAATAAAAATATTTTATTCTATTGGCGGTGGAACTGAGTCGACCTTGTTGCTGATTTTAAAGTCCATTTTTAAGTAGCGCGTCTAGAAATAGTTCGTATCGGCGGCATTGTTAACTTCATCGCCCCCAAGTAGATATTTCCATAGTATCCGTGATGGCTGTGGCACCTGTAGTAGATGTCACTGAATGATTTTTTAAGAATAACATTGTCGTATTCATCGAAATTTCTATATTGCGGTGATGTCAGCCTAGTATTTGTAGAAGACATCAAGCAGCTGGATAGTTGAACCTAAGTAATGGCCCTTAAATCGTTTGCGTTGGTCGTCATCACATGTTGATTGTATCCGAGGCTTCATCTGAAGCAGTGATGTGGAGAATTTGATTAAGCTGGTATCAAAGAAAAAAACATTTCATTCTGAATTCAAAATTATTCAATCAAAGTTCTATCGTTTATAGTAGTGAACATTGTAAGGCCCATAAAGCATATATTCATGATCAGCTTGACAAGTCGTTCTAAAAGTGTCCGTCTGTCTGTGTGTTGCCGCGATCTTTTTATATACCATCAATTTTCGATATAGGAATTAAGCCATATTTCCGGTATGGAGGTTTATTTTAGTTCTACGCAGATAGGGTATTCATATCAATGTGCCACGCCCACTTTCAAAGGTTTTTGTATGAAAACTTATTAACTACAGTAGATGTCAACGTGATATGTGATATGGCGTTATCTCAAGAACGGATGCCTCACATAGATATCAATAGGCGTGTCCCCACCAACTTTTAGAAAGTGTCCCCATAGAAACTCACCACCACACAATTTTATATGGTCGTTTCTTATGAACAAAACCTTCACAACTATATATTAATGGGCGTATCCCACCCAGTTTTAGTGGTATCCCTCATAAGGATCCACCATTCACATTTCGGTTATTAGTCTAAACAAAAAAATTTGTTTTTGGTCAAGTCAAATTCTTCTTTTTTATTATGTGTTTACTGCGGCATCCAACCAAAACAATACATTTTCATATGTTTCTTATTTCTATGAGATCACCCACTTCGACTTTTTTGTTGTTATTTTGTAGCCAATTGAGAGAGCTGAGAGAGGGAGAAAGCTTAACTCTTTCTGATGCCTTACTGATTACCTAATTTTAACTACCTGATTTTCAACTACTGTACATTAGTCGCAATGCTATAAAAAAAAACCCTGCTCCTCTTCACAACTTTTCTAACAAAAAAAAAAAATCAAGCGAATATGTTGTGTTTAAGTTTTGCATCTGCCTATTTATATATAGATTTCCAAACGTGTGTGTACAACTATTTCAATTCTATTAATTCTATTCAATTCGGAAACTTTCAGCTCCGTACATACAATAGATATTCATGTATTTTCGTATATTCATGTATTCTAGTATGTGTATCTGTATCTGTATGTGTTGCACTAAAGCGCAGATAACAACGCAGCAATTCTCTATAAATAGTTATCCTTCAACTGCAATGAACAAATGCCAAATCGGCAATTTCACTTTGTTGGCGAGAGGCGTTTGGCGGGAGGAGTGTCCAAAGCGTTATCCTTTAGTGCTGCAGCGCAGCAAATGCTTCAATGCGCTTTAATTGTTGTCGTTGTTTTTGTTGTTGTTGTTGTTGTTGTTAACTTTCATAATGCGCACCGGTCACAAAATGTCAATGTAAATGTAAGGCATCGAAAGCGGGTGCTGCTTTCCTTCCTGTGCCATCCTTCACGCTTGCTTATCTCCTTCACGTATATTGCTTGTAACTGCACTAAAATGCTGCGCCGTTGGTCCTTGCAGCGCTCAACGAGTTCATTGGCTTTAGTTGTTGGCCTAGCTACATGTAAATTACATGCGGGTGTGAGAGCGATTGAGTGCAAAAGTGTAGAGAGTATTGCAAGAGTACAGACTGCATAATCTGAATGTGAGAGATTAAATAATAGTGAGAGAGGGATAGAGAGAGAAAGAGAAAATTAAGTTCAATGCACGTAAACTAGGTTAAAATATGCTTTGCCCACTGAAACGCATCACACTCATATGCTGGCTCTCTTGCTCTCGTTTAGTTGCTGCTCATTTTTACCAGATGCCGCTTACAACTACATTTACTACACACATATATCTGTATATCTCTTCGTTGTAGCATCAATGACGTCACTAAAAAACCGCAACTTTCATACATAGTATGAAGCGCACTAAAAATGTTCAAATGTATAGCATGGTTTTGGGCGCTGTTTTTATATTGAGCGTGAATTTACTAACAGACACATATATGTATCTATTTATTTTAATGTGTGTGTGTGTGTGTGTGTGTTACTGTTTCGGTGTGCAAATCGGCACAAGGGCATTTAACACCGCATTTCTATTGACTCCACACATGAATATATCCTATATGTATTATATATATATATATCATATCATATCATATCATATCATACTCTCTCTCTCTCTCTCTCTCTCTCTCTCTCTCTCTCTCTCTCTCTCTCTCTCTCTCTCTCTCTCTCTCTCTCTCTCTCTCTCTCTCTCTCTCTCTCTCTCTCTCTCTCTCTCTCTCTCTCTCTCTCTCTCTCTCTCTCTCTCTCTCTCTCTCTCTCTCTCTCTCTCTCTCTCTCTCTCTCTCTCTCTCTCTCTCTCTCTCTCTCTCTCTCTCTCTCTCTCTCTCTCTCTCATATATATATATATATATATATATATATATATATATATATATATATATATATATATATTCTCTCTCTCTCTCTCTCTCTCTCTCTCTCTCTCTCTCTCTCTCTCTCTCTCTCTCTCTCTCTCTCTCTCTCTCTCTCTCTCTCTCTCTCTCTCTCTCTCTCTCTCTCTCTCTCTCTCTCTCTCTCTCTCTCTCTCTCTCTCTCTCTCTCTCTCTCTCTCTCTCTCTCTCTCTCTCTCTCTCTCTCTCTCTCTCTCTCTCTCTCTCTCTCTCTCTCTCTCTCTCTCTCTCTCTCTCTCTCTCTCTCTCTCTCTCTCTCTCTCTCTCTCTCTCTCTCTCTCTCTCTCTCTCTCTCTCTCTCTCTCTCTCTCTCTCTCTCTCTCTCTCTCTCTCTCTCTCTCTCTCTCTCTCTCTCTCTCTCTCTCTCTCTCTCTCTCTCTCTCTCTCTCATATATACTCTCTCTCTCTCTCTCTCTCTCTCTCTCTCTCTCTCTCTCTCTCTCTCTCTCTCTCTCTCATATATATATATATACTATATATATATATATATATATATATATATATATATATATATATATATATATATATATATATATATATATATATATATATATATATATATATATATATATATATATATATATATATATTGTATATGAATAAAAATCAAATAAGTATTATTATATCACTTTGGACGGTGGCTCCAACACGAGCACTATATTATATCCAGACGTGTTGTATACAAAAAAAAAGGTCTTAAAACGTGCGTTCAGAAAATGTTAAAACATATAAAATCAGATCAGCCCATTCCGAAATATAGATTATCGTGGGACTATCGTCCAACGAGCCCAAGAAAGAACAAGAAAATCGGCATACTCGTTGAAAAGTTATGAGTTTTTGAGATTTGCAGTTCCGCTCCACGGATACGTATCAGCCTCAAAAAGACTTGCCACTTCACTGTGGAATAAGGACTACCGACGAGCTACTTTACTTATGCTATATGAATACTGTAAAAAATTAAAAAATTAAATTTATTTGCTTTTTGATATCTTAAATATATTTATTGTTTAGAAGGAGGCTTCGTAGACCCCATAAAGTATATATATATATATATATATATATTCTTGATCAGCTCTACGAGACGATGCGATCTAGCTCTGTCCGTCTGTCTGTCTGTCTGTATGTTTTTGCGTATTTTTTGGGAACCAGTTTTTATGCTGTCCAGTTGAAATTTTGCACATACATTCCTTTTTATTGCAGTTCAATAGAGTATCAAGATTGACTAGCCACGCCTACTTTTTGAGGTAGCCCCCATATCAATATCAACTTGAAATTAGTGAAATGGTGGCATCTTATAGATGGTGGCTTCATATACGTCTACTAGTGGGCGTAGACCCCCCTCCCGCCGTGTGAATAGTATTAGAGCTTCGGTTCAACCGGAGTTAGCGTTTTTTCTTGTGTTTGTAATACTATTTTTACAAAATTTAAATTTAATTTTTTATATTTATATAGTTTGTAAAAATTTTGTTTGGTGGTGAAAGCTGGTGACCAACTAAAAAGCGTCGTAACGCATCCAACACATACGACTAGATCTACCGAATCACAATGATTTGCTGTTTCATTGAAGTTCACTACAAAGTGAACAAAAAACAATTATTTTTTTTTATTTATATGCTTCACTACCGATGGCTGGTGAAGTACGAGGGGTACTATTTATATTTCGGGAATAGCAAATAATAACAAGCATTTTTAAATGAAAATGGCTTTATTGTTTTTCAAAATATTCCCCTTGATGATCAATACACTTTTGCATTCGTTCAAACCATTTGTCAAAGCAGTTTTTCCATTCCTCTTGAGACACCTCCAACGTCATTAATTCGATGTTTTGACTGCTCAAAAATGCACTTGTTTAACCAGATGTGTGAGAGCTCGCATTGTCATGATGGAGAATGATTCGTCTTTGGCGGTTGGTTTACGAATTTCTCCGAAGACAAAATGGTCGTGTACCACTTAGAATTGACCGTCCTACGTTGCTCAAGCGGCATACTGGCCACATGGTCTATTCGGCCGAAGAAAGAGGCAATCATTTGCTTCGCTGTGCTTCTTCCACGAACAACTTTTGTTGGATTTGGATCGTCTTGGAATACCCACACGGCCGATTGCTGTTTTGTTTCTGGCTCATACGCATTTTTCCATGAACTATGACCACGATTGAATTCACCATACTGTGGTTTTTGATTGTGATTTATCGCCATGCAAAGAACTGAGTTCATTGACACATTCTTGTTGAGATAATTCACGTCGAAAGTTGTGAAAAATAATCCAACGAAAACGTTCTCTTGAAATTTCCATTTTTTGGCCAAATTGCTTTTCTTAACTCACCGTAAACAAAACTAGCAATTGTACATCAAAACTTTGTGAGTACGTTTATGCCAAAAAATGTCAAAATTTATTATGGTGTTGCCAGATTTTAGCTTTTGACATTAGTGTTGCCACTTCCCGAAATATAAATAGCAGCCCTCGTAGTTAGTCTTTTAGAACTGCGTGGCAGTGCGTGGCTGGGAAAAGGGGCTGCAACGTCGCACCACTCCACAGTGGCCCAAACAGCCAATCTGGCGGTATTTAAGTCGAATTTCAATTTTTGAAAATTCCGATTTTTTTTTTTTCTTTTCTTTTAATTGACAACACTTGTCAAAGCTTATAAAAGCTTTTGCATGATCTTTTAGGTGCATTCCTGATCTGCTGGCTTATCAACTCTTCATGCATGGATACGATTTTTTGAATGTATCTTACATATATCGTATATACTTACAATTAAAAAATGGCAAGTTCGCGGGGAAGATAAGCCGGAGGTAGAAGCAAGAAAGAAGAAACCAAAATTTGAATTAGTTTCGTTGCATTGGTGTTGTTTTTTTTTTGGCACATTGTATAAATTATTCTTCAATTCTTTCTCTTTTTTTGGTTTATATACTTGTTTGATTCCTCTTCGTTTAAAATTTTGCCAACAAAAACCCTATCAAAACACACTCAACTGATGCTCGCAAACATGTTTGCAAGTGCGCCCAAAACAATTTCGAGTCTAACGTCGAGCTGCTCGATCGACATGCTCTACAATGTGAATCGCCCCTTAGAGCATGACAATATTTTATACATTATATGAAGGTTTCCAAATTAGTTCAAATTGGAATTTAGTGTGCGTTACTATAATAATAGAAAATATATTTTCGAAAAAATAATCCCCCTGTTCTAAATTTGGAATAGAAAAAATTAATCGAAATCGATTTTACTTTCAGATGGATTTTACAATTTGAATTCATTTCATGTTGGGAATACGAATTTCACTGTACCAATGCCCCATGAAATCAAATCGCAAAATTCTTCTAAAAGTTAAAAACCGAACAATTTAAACGGAATCGATTCCGATCAAATTGTTCGTATCAAAATCTAGAACAGCAAGAAATTTGTAATTTAATAAAAAAATACAGGGCCACGGAAAGCGATCAAGCAACAAGAATATAACTCAAACGATTAATACGTTACATCTAAAAATGTACGTTAGAGATATGAGATGCAAACTCTGAGCGGCACATGAATCGTTTTCTAACCGTTTGCGATAGTCGTTCATGATAGTTTATGCCGAAAAAGTGTCGTTAAACTTTCGATAGCGATATCTTTAACGAACTTTTTGTCCACTGGGTACTTACGAGTACAATTCCAAGCATACGTATTGGCCTTTACGCTTATGTGTGTGTGTGTGTATATGTACATGTATGTATAGTTTTTTTTTTGTTTTTTTTTTTTGGGGCATTAAGTAGGTAAATGTGTCTTTGCATGCTCAAGTGCACAAACCGAACAGCCAAAATATGGCAAAATAGAAAGTTTCGGCATAAGGCAGTGTTCAATTAAAACGTTTTTCTTGCTGTCAGTTTATATATATGCTTAGACGCCATTTTGAGTACTCACTTCCGGTTTTGTTTGGCTTGGTTTGATCTTGGATTGCTTATGTGTGTTAATGTGTGTGTAAATGTGTAAGTAAGTATGTGGCTAAAGCAACTTTTGACATTATGCACATTGAATAAGGATCTACCTAATTATAGCATTAATAAAAAGTAGCATAAGTAGCTAATTATACTTGGCATCAGTTACTTTAACATGACAAAATGGCGTCCATGACTGCGGCACGTGTGCTTTATGTTACTTTGACAGTTGTTTACTCGAACGTTTTCACACAAAACCAGAGCTACAGACAGCTTTTCATACAGTCATATACGAGTATCTATTGACTTCAAAGTCGCGCTAGCATACAATAGTCGCTATTATCAGACAGTCACGAGTGTTAACAAAAGCAACAGAGACAGTCTAGCTATGACAATGCAAGTAAGTAAGCCTAACAAATGTATCTCACACGCAAATTATCTCTACCAGTACATATTAGCGCTTAAATAATTCCTACAACTCACAGCAATTGTCGCCAGTGTTTATTTCAATAATACATAACACTAGTTTACAAATTTCAATTTCAAAACGTTGCTAACTTTCTCTCACTCTTACGGATCGGATGAAAATTGAAAACGTTATAGAACAGCGGTTCTCAAACCTTTTTTTGGTGACGGAACCCTTTTGGAAAGCGAAATACTTGACGGAACACTACGGTAAAACAAAAATGTCTTTATGCATTAATAAGCATAATACGAGTATGTACAATGTAAGGTAACAGTTACTTATTAAAACAAATCTAATGGGAGTTATGAAACTGTTTTTTATTTTTCATTTCGCGGAGCCCTAGGGTTCCGCGGAGCACCACTTTGAGTATAGCTGTTATAGAAGAATGAATGAAAAATTAGTATTTTACTTTGCTGCTAAATCAATGTGCAGGGTGTCCCAACAAGAGTGCAAATGAATTCAAATGAATTCACAACGAGCAACTATCTGTTGCGGATTTTGGTTAGGCAGCGTGATTGAACCAAACTTGTTTGCAAATAAGGCCGGAAATGCAATGACTGTGAATGGCATTTGTTACAGAAACATTATAGTGGAGTTTTTGTGGCCCCAACTGGACGGAATGGATCTGAACGACATGTGGTTTCAGCGGGACGATGCCACCTACTACACCGGGCATGAAAAAATCAATTTATTTTAGAAAAGAATTCCAGATCAAATCATCTCCCTAATTCCAATGTCAACTGGCCAACAAGGCCGTACGATTTAACGCCATGCGATTTCTTTCTTTGAAGTTTTGTGAAATCTCAGGTGTATGTGAATAAATCGCAATCAATACCAGAGCTTAAGGCCAAGATCCATCGCGTCATCGGTGAGATAGAGCCACATCTTTTCTCAAAGTGTTATCGAAAATTTCATGAAGAAGGCAAGGATCTGTGTTCAGAGCCATTTCCCGGATATTTTATTTCATATATAATCGGAACATGTCTACTTTACAATGCAATAAAAAAAAGACCACTCGCTCAAAAAATATGCGTTATAATTTTTAATTAAATTATGCACTCTTGTTGGGACACCCCATATTTATTTATTTCAAACTTGTTGTATCTGGCGTGCGTTGAAGACGGTCGTGATGATTTAAATGATGATCCAAGACCTGGACGACCCTAACCATCTATTCGTGTTGAGTTAGTGCAAAAAGTAAGTGAAATAATCGCTATCGATGCAAATTTCACTGTAAGAATGCTGCCAGAAGAATTAAATTGCAGAGACATAATTTCAACAGCTGAAAACGATCAAGATTCCCTTGACTCCATCATAGCTGGTGATGAAACATGGTATTTTAAATGATCCTAAAACTAAGCGACAATCTGCAGAATGAAAGTTAAAAGACAAGCCAAAACGTAAAAAAAAATTACGTTTTCAGAAGTCAAGAATAAAGACAATGTTGATAGCTTTCTATGATTCCAAGGGTATTGTTCACACCGAATTTGTTCCAGAAGGTCAAACTATCAATGGAGAATATTATTTACAAGTTTTACATCGTTTGTGGTGGAGAGTTCTACGTGTTAGCCCCGAATATTCCAAAGGAAATCAGCTTTTTTTATTATATGATACTGCACCACCTCACAAAATCAAAAAAGTCAATGAATTTTTGATGATTTGTCTCATCGGACACTCTCCGTATTCGCCTGATCTATTACAGTGCGATTATTTTCTCTTACCAAAATGGAAAACTGCAACGAAAGAAGCTTTTTACGATGACATTCAAGCCATACAAGCAGTTGTGACACAGGTGCTAAAGAACATCCCAAAAAGCGAATTTAAAATGTCTATGGATAAATTAGTTCAGCGTTCCAAACGTTGCATTCTGTTAAATATATCGTATTTTGAATAAATATTAGCTTTGAAACATAATACCATGGTTGTTTTGTTTTATAACTAAAAAGCTCGGTTATTTTTAGATCTTACCGTACACAAAATCTCATCCAGCTATGCCACTTTTCGTTTTTCTCTTATTTGATTTTGTGTCCTCTCCTTTTTTTTACTAGTTCTTTTTACATATGTAAATTTATAGCTGATAATCCAACGACTGTCACATCGACCTGAGCACTCAGCCTGCCAATTATGCTGTCAATTCGTCACACTACTTCCGCTTCGCGAGAACGATGGCCCAGATGTGATAGTCTGCGATGTACTTATTTAGAAAAACAGCTAAATACAGTATGTTATCTAAACAAAATGGAATAGAACAAATCAAACTATACACATGAAATGACCGGTTCAATATCAACGCAAGGTCACAGGACATAATTGAGTTTTTTCGAAATTTATGAATTTATTCAATCGCAAGTATTCAATTTGCTAAGTGACAGAGAGAACCGAATTTAAATCGATTAGATTAAAAAAATATTTGCTCCATATAACCGTTTCATCGCTTAGCGGTTCAATTTCTCAAAACAGCGAAGCACGTGTTTAATTTTTTTTAGTAGAGCATAAAAATCGAGTTTAAAAGCGAATGAAAAAGAAATTTCCCCATATAACATTCGACCACCAAGATCCTTTTACAGATGTGACATCTAAAAAACATGCGAATGCGACGTTCTATCAATCGGTGCAGAACTTTTGGAGATTCTCGATTATGAACAAAACAACAGTTACACTTTTATTTATATAGTTTATTTATAATTAATGAAAATTACAGGGCAGTAAATTTAAACACTAGGTAGCGTAGTAATTTATCTGCTTGAGACTATCGTAGTATAACCAGTTAATATCCTTTGAATCAGCTGCTCGAAAATGAAAAATCGCCTTTCAACGTCTCTCGGCTTCAATTCATAAGGCACCCAATTGCCTTGATTTTAAATCATACCCATGGATTTCAATTGTACAGAAACTGCTTATTGAGTCACTTTCAATGATTCTGCAAGCTTCTCCTGCTTTGCTTTGGACTCGGATCTTCATCGAGTAATGCCTCCAATACTTTGACTTCGAATTTTTTTTTTGGTTGTCCAAAGCGAGGCTTGTCTTCAACGCTAAAATCATCATTCTTGAAACGTCGAAATCATTTCCACCAGTTGTAGCATTGTAACCATACACTTTCACAAGCATTCGATGTGCGTTCAACTGCACTTGTTTTTCATCAGCTGGAATTCATTCGATCGAAACGAATTCGGTACCATTGGACGGGTAATTTAATCCCAATTTCCGGTCACTCAAAACAGTGTTTTAAGCAAAATCATACATAAAAACCACAATTATAACGTTTACTATGTGCATGGCCCAGATGAAAAACAAAAAAAAATACAGTATATTTTTGTGTTCAGTGCACCTAAGTTACGCTAAAAAATTGTGAAAGAAATCACCTTTTTTTTCTTTTCTGTAAACTAGTGTAATACATAATTGTGAGTGTTGTCTGTTGAACTTTAACCTTGCTCTGTGAGTGACTGGTGCGCGGTCTTTATATTGTTTGAAATTGTTTGGTTGTTATGCTCAAAGCTCATTTGTGGGTATTCCAGCGATAGAATACTATATTGAAATGTTTTTGAAAGGTTTAACAATTTCTATATTTTGTGGTTATTTTTAATTCAAAAGGCAGCAGCTAAATAAGAAAAAAAAATTACTTAAAAGTAGAAAATTCCGGCTGCTTCAAAGCGCTCAGCAGTCTAAGACTTAAATACTTTGCGTTTATTTTTGGGCAAAAGTTATTAATACGATGATATCCTTAAAAACAAAAAAGAAAACTTCTTAAGAACGGACTCATTTCAATTACATTCTTTAATGCGTTAATAACAACAAAGAAATAACTTTGTAAAGACACGTAAAAGTTATCTTTCAATGCGCTTCGCACAAACATAAGTGTTAAATGCTGTGCAATGGGGTATTGTAATTTTTAATGAAAGTTTGTAACAATTTGCGCTACAATCGAAATCAAATACTCGTAGCTAATGCACTTTATGCACTCGTAGTACTTCAATTGTAGTTCATTCTTTAATGTGCGCCCCATAGTAAGAGACACATTGAGTTTTTTCGCCAATTGAACTGCGCATTGTCGTGGATTACATTGAATTCTGACCTTCACCTTTCTAACCATTTCGGACTATTTTTCTGTTATTCAAAGTCCACCTCCATGGCGTTTTATTGATGCTACCAGTATCATTGTAACGTGTAACGCTCATTAACAATGGCTGGTTGTGATTTTCCAGCCATATGCAAAGCAATAACACTGTTGCGTTTGAATTCCTTTTCGAGGCTTCGCGTAGGCTTCTAAACAATATAACAGACTGACGTTTGGCAAAACAAGAGCATGCTATCATTAGCCGTTTGATTGTTATAGCAGCGTGAAATTGGTAACACTTCGAGCGCCAATCCCTGTACATATTTACGTTATGGAGTCTAAATCACATGCTTCTGTTAGTTTGCCCTTGTCCCTCAAGGGCAGAATATAATAAATTCGAGTAGCAATATAACATCTAGTAGAACATAATTTATTGTAGGTAAATTGTATGTATTGTATGTAAGTAAAACAATAAGATTTCGGTTGCTATAGTATAGCTTCTAGTGGATGGACCCTTCACATATACATTAATGGGTGGGATCCGCCCACTTTTTGGGATAGCCCCCATAGAAACCTACTTTTGTGTTTTTGTATGAAAAACTTCTTCATTAAAGTAAATATTATGTTGAAATGCGATATTATGCCTTTTTGTTTTTCGCGTAGACTAATTGGCGTGTTCCGCCTAGTTTTGGGGTGTCTCCCATACAAACCCAGCACCCAGTTTTGTATTTTTTATGAAAAAACTTTTTATTTAAGTCAATATTAGCTCGAAATTCGATACGGTGCATTTTAGTGTACAATCGATTCATATACATATACAAATGGGCGTATCCCGCCCACTTTTGAAGTAGTCCCATACAAACCCACAGCGTACTTTTATGCATTTGTATGGAAAACGTCAATATCAACTTGAAACTCTATATGGTGTCGTCTTGGTCAGCTATATATCTTATCTAATATTCAAAACAGAAGGTCCCCAAATAAAGTTTCCATTAAATAACGGTTGATTCATTTAGAGTTTTTTTTTATTTCATTTTAAATAAAACACTTAAAATAGAATTGTATGTCGGTATCTGTATTATGACCCGAAAGAACAATCTTTGACATTTATTTTTTAAGGATAATTTCATTAAAATGTTGGCCACAACTACGCATAACCTCAAAAGAAAAAATCCAGAGGTTTGATATCACACGATCGAGGCTTCTAGTTGATAGGTCCGAAACGTGAAATTAGAAATTGCTCACCAAAATGACTTCTCACGCGCCGTGTGTGCCGTAGCACAGTGTTGCTGAAACCAAATGTCGCCGACATCGCGGGCTTTAATTTCTGGAAACATAAAGACCGTTTTCATGGTGCGGTAGTGCTCGCCATTGACAGTTATGTATGTTCTGTCCAGCCAAATTTTTAAAGACATGCAGACCGATGATTCCACTAGCCTATAAACCACATCAAACAGTTGATTTTTGTGGATGTAACGGTAGTTCGAGAAACTCTAGATGTATCACTCGTTTCATAAACTTGAACAACATCTTTCAATTTAAGAGCAGTGCTTCCAATGTGCATAAAATTTAACTAGCGAATCAAATCGTTTTTTACATTAATAGTTCAGTTTTTGGTTCAACAAAATTGTTTCGTCCGTAAAAAGTGGCGTGGTTTGGTACTGAACGTATGTACTCGTAGTATTGCGTTAGTCGATTAATTGATGATAATCAGCCTAATCGATTGTTTTATACAATTATCAATTGTGTCGTACAATATTTTCGAATTATCAGAAAAACAAACAAGCTTTTTTTTTTGTTCCAATATGGAATATTCCCGTTTATGAAAAATTAATTGTTTTTCAACATTAATTCAATTTTATGGTAAATTCTATAGATTTACTATCCAGGATTAGGTCCAAGCAGCTATAAAACTGCCATGTTTTTCGCTGACCGTCTGTTGTTAATATGTGATGAACGCTTAGTTGGCACTTCTACAAACGTTGCTCAACAATAAGAATAATGTAATCACCAATCACATTGCCCTATCTGAACTTGGTATCCCAGCAAAGATTGTTCGTCTTTGCATGATGTCACTATCACACACCCAAAGATTCGTCAGAGTAAGAACCTCTCCGTTCCAAGACAGGTTTCAAGCAGGGTGATGCTTTATCGTGCGGCTTTTTCAACCTCTTGATGGAGTACATCCTACGCCACTGCCCATACGTAGAACGATCGGGCATAATCTTCCATAAGGAAGTGATGCTACTCGCATATGCTGATGATATTGACATCATCGGCACCAACGTACGTCGAGTTAGCAGGGCGTTCTCGGAGATTGAGAGACAGTCACGTCTCATGGGCCTAACGGTGAACGACGACAGGACGATGTACTGGTGCCGGCATGCCTTTAGACGGTTGTAGAGCCACCTAAGTAATATCAATTTTATATCTTTTGAACAGAAAGAAAGTTTTTAGGTGGGCTTTTTAGGGAATTTCATATGAATTAATTTTATTCCGATATATTATTACATTTAATAAAAACTTTCATGGGTAGAAACCTTAATTGGGGCCGCGACCAATGATACTGAGCGTTAAGTTTTAGTGGCTTAGCTAACTTAGCTAACAAGCACCCAACACGTCGACTTGCTAAATCGCATTCAACGAAATACCATGTACCGTTGTTAGGGCCCTTATAAAAACCATTGATTATATTTTTTAGTGGTCCGATCTAAACAAATTCGGGATATTTTATTAGAATTGATGTAAAATTAGAACTATATAAAAATATAAACAAAAAAATGTTCATACAAAAACTTAAAAAATAGGGGGCAAGTTTGCATGTTGCTACCCCTTAAAGTGGTCCGATCTGGGCCTATATGGAATATTTTGTAAGTATTGACGTATGGGCGCTACCTACATTACTATGAATTATATAAGATACACCGTTTCTAGCGTAATTAACAACAAAACCGATCCATTTTTATATAAAAAATTAAAAAATTGCGCAAGGTTTTTATGAGGGCTACCACCTAAAATGGGGTTGCCATTTTCATTTGTTGATCTTTATCTGAAGATGGATAAATAGAATCTAAATATTTAACTTGAAGACTCTGTTCTTTGAAACAAATGTTCGGTCGGACGGACGGACGGTCATGCCTATAACGACTCGTCTTCCAGTGCTGATCAAGAATATACAGATTTCTCAGTTGCTCCTTTCTAATAAAGTGATTACCTAGCACTTGCAGTATGCTTCTAGCAAAAGCTTCCCATTCAGCAAGAATGTGAAGAGGGGTCTCCTCTTCATGGTCACAGAATCTGCATTCGGGTGAGTTATGTATCCCCAAAACACATAAATGTTTCTTTAGTCTACAGTGGCCTGATAGTAGTCCTGTTAGCATTCTTAATTGGTTCCTACCTAGTTGGAGCATAGTTTTCGATCTGCTCGGGTTGTAACCCCCTACAAGTAACTTCGATTGTCTTAGTCCTTGACTTGTAGCCCAGTGTTGTTCTTTTCCCATATCCTTCAATAGCTTTGCCGCTCCTTTTCTAGCGAGCTTGTCCGCTTGTTCATTACCCGGAATATTGTTATGACCAGGCACCCACAGCCGCGATACTCTGTTGTGTTCGCCTAGTTTTTCCAATAGACCATTTGCTTCGAGCACCAGCTTTGTCTTAACTACGTTGGAGTTAAGTGCTTTCAACGCTGCCAGGCTATCTGAGAGAATAGCAATATCACTGTTGTGATAACCTCTATCTAGGTTGAATTGTGCACATCTAAGTATGGCGCACATCTCTGCTTGGAAGATACTGATGTGTGTTCCCAGCGACTCCCAGTAGTGAGTCCTAGGGCCTACTTCTCCTAGGCCTGTACCCTATTCTGTCAAGGTTCCATCCGTATACCACTTGATGGTGTTTGGTTTTAATACGTATGCATTCTCAGACGTCCACGATTTTTTGTCGGAAAATTTAATGTTAAAATTCCGATCAAATATATTTCTCTGTGTCATTTAGTCTCTAGGCATGGACATTAGTGTTGCACCCTTCGTCCATGTATGGAGGCGTTTCTGACAGATCTCCGAGGTAACCTTATTCTCCCCGACTGATAGTCTTAGAAATGTTTCTTTTATTCTGTGTTCAATTTCTAGATGGAGTGGTGACAAATCCAAAATAGCTACCAACGCTACTGTTGGGCACGTGCGCATTGCCCCTGTGATGCAGACACAAGCTAGTCTTTGTAGGGAGTTGAGCGCCCTAGTGGCTGTCACCTGGCTTGCTCTTTCTCCCCACACGACTTGGCCATATAGTAGCATTGTTCTTCGGGTTGCACCCCCAAGATTTTCCGGCCAGTTTTCTGCCTTTGTGCATTTCCTTATGGTCTCTTCCATGTGTGCTTTCCATAGAAGCTTACTGTCTCGCGTTGCCCCCAGATATTTAACCTTATTGCTAAGCTCTACTGGTACTCCTCCGAGCTTGATCTCTTTTAGTCTAGGAAGCTTTTGCTTCCTAGTGAATGGTACAATGGTCGTTTTGGCAGGGTTAATGTTAAGTCCTACCATAACGCACCAATCTTGTGTGATTTTGAGTCCTCTGTTGATTATTTCACAGAGTGTCTCTTCAAACTTCCCACTTGCTATTATGACGATATCATCTGCATACCCTTGGCATCTTATCCCATTTTCGGTTAGTCTGCATAGAAGGCTGTCTGCGACTAGGCTCCATAAAAGGGGAGACAGTACTGCCCCCTGTGGGGAACCCTTTACTGTTTGTACCCTAATGTTGGTACCATTCACTCCAGTCTCAGCTGTTCTTGTTCTCAATAATGAGTGTATCCAATTCACTATGATTGGGTCTACTCCCCTATCTACTAGTGCGTTACACATTTTTGCGTGGCTTGTATTGTCAAACGCTCCCTCAATGTCCAGAAAGGCACATAAGGTGATCTCCTTCCTTTCAAGAGATGCCTTTATTACGCCCGGTAGGTTCAACAGTGCGGTGTCAGTCGACTTTCCCGCCCTGTATGCATGTTGGTCTCGGTGTAACTGTTCCACGAATGTGCTTGTCTATCACTTTCTCCACTGTTTTTAACAAAAACGATGTTAAGCTGATAGGTCTGAATGCTTTGGGTAGGGTTGCATCCTTTTTCCTCACCTTGGGGATAAAAAGAAAATATGAAATATAAAAAAAATTTCAAGCGTATTAAAATTTCGGATCAACCAAATTCAAAATATCTTCCTCTTCAACATGAAATTAAATTAAATGGAATAAAAATCATATTTCCACAATTGAAGTGGAAACACAAACGCTGATAAAAATGCGCAAAACAATCTAAAAAAATATTCTTTCCATTACATTCAGTGACAGGAAGCAACAGATAAGAGAGAAATGTTGTAACTCACAACAGGATTAATATAAAGCTGATCTGTTGCCAGGACAACAAAAGCCGGCAGACAAACGGGCATTACATTCAAATGGTTTTATATTTCGCTTTGAAATATTCTTCTTTTTTCTGTATGAGTTAAAATTTGCATATCGTAAGTGGAAAAATACCAAATTATCAATTCAAAATAAAAAGAAACAAACTGTCGCTAATTACGAAAGTATTAAAATTGTGCAACTGCAAAGGAAATGAAATATCTCACTCTCTTCTGAAATTGTGGAAGCATATATTCGACATTTAATTTTCGTTCAAGGTAATGAGTAGTATTGATATTATGTAATACAAAAAAATATAAATAAAAGGTACTTTTTTCATCGTAATATTAAATTTTTATCACACAGCAGCGAAAGCATTTCCAAAGAAATCACAGCAATGAGTTATACATTCGCTCGCTGATATTACTCTGTGTCACCATCAGTGGGATAGTCGGTATTACGTGCAAATAGATAACAAACGACCCAATGAACTTTAGGTATTTTGCCTGTATAGGTTTGCGGAAAGTTCCAGATCATATGACGTTGTTCCTCTGCAATCGATTCAAAATTATGACTCGAACGGCGACAGGCATCGATAAAGACATTACTAAAGAACTGTGTTAGTTCGATGCATAGACGTTGATTGGTGCCCTTGGACTCGGATACAGTAAGCTGCTCATAGGCAGGACGCTCCGGATGAAATTGGCTGCCAAAGTACGGATATCTGTAAAAATTTTCGAAAAATATTATGTATGGAAGATTTAAGCGATTAAAGATTAAAAATTAAAAGTGTTTACTCTGAAGGCCAAGTGCTTAAAAAAAATTACTTTCGTTCATTAGTTTAAATATCTTATACTACGATTTCTGAGTTCCTGGTTCAGTTTTTGTTGTTAACTTCGAAAGCAATGTAATATAATATTGAAATCGATGAGTTTTCATTACTTTTTCCCAGTACATTTTGTTGTTGAAAATTACTTATTTTTACATTTTCTCATCAAATAAGATGTTAATTGAAAAGGTGTGAATACCCTAAATACACGTTTAGTCTATGTCATCTTGAAACTGAATATGGTGGTTTCTTATGCTCAGAACCTTCACAACTATATATTAATGGGCGTGTCAGACCCAGATAAAGACACACCATTCACGTTGATATTCTTAGGTTTTACAATCATATTTTTCTTTATAGTTATAGCTAAGTTATAGCTAAGTACACAATTTGAAACTTCGTGTGATTGGTATTAAAGCTTCGGTTCTACCAAAGCTAATTTCTTTTCTTGTTTTTATAGCCTGTACGAGGGCTGCTATTTATATTTCGGGAACTGGCAACACTAATGTCAAGAGCTAAAATCCGGCAACACCATAATAAAGTTTGACATTTTTTGGCATAAACGTACTCACAAAGTTTTGATGTACAATTGCTAGTTTTGTTTACAATCAGTTAAGAAATGCAATTTAGCCAAAAAATGGAAATTTCAAGAGAAGGTTTTCGTTGGATTATTTTTCACAACTTTCGACGTGGATTATCTCAACAAGAATGTGTCAAAGAACTCAGTTCTTTGTATGGCGATAAAGCACCATCAAAAACCACTGTATATCGCTGGTATAGTCAATTCAATCGTGGTCTTAGTTCGGTCGCCGACGAATTCCGTGAAGGTCGTCCAAAATCATCGGTTGTTGTGCCCAAAAACATCGATGCAGTGCGAGAACTGCGAAGCAAATGATTGGCTGTTTCTTCGGCCGAATGGGTCATGTGGCACTGTTCCGCTTGAGCAACGTAGGACGGTCAATTCTGATTGGTACACGACCATTTGTTTGCCGGAAGTCTTCGGAGAAATTCGTAAAACCAACCGCCAAAAACGAATCATTCTCCATCATGACAATGCGAGCTCTCACACATCTTGTCAAACAAGTGCATTTTTGAGCAGTCAAAACATCGATTTAATGACTCATCCTCCGTACATTCCTGATTTGGCACCCAATGACTTCTTCTTCTTCCCGAGTATCAAAGTTAAACTGCGTCGTCAACGATTTACGAGCGCCGAAGAAGCAGTTGAAGCGTTAAAAATCCATGTTTTGGAGGTGTCTCAAGAAGAATGGAAAAGCTGCTATGACAAATGGTTTGAACGAATGCAAAAGTGTATTGATCATCAAGGGGAATATTTTGGAAAACACTAAAGCCATTTTCATTTGAAAATGTTTGTTTTTATTTGCTATTCCCGAAATATAAATAGTACCCCTCGTACAAAGAATATTTATTACATTTATATATTGCATTTGTTGAAATGTCAAAATGTATGCATCTAACGAAGGAAGCATCAGAGACCCCATAAGTTATATGTATTATATACATATGTAATATATTTTCTTGATCAGCGGGGCAAAACAAGTCGATTAGCCCCGTCTGTGCGTTTATATATCTGTCTGTCTTACTGAGAAAAATTTTCTCTATATATAGAAGACTTAAAGAAACTAAACTCACGGTATAGACTCTCTAGGTACCGCAATGCTACAAATACAACTTGAAATTTTCATAGCTCGTAATAGTTTTATCGAAGTAAGAATTTTCAAATATATGTATTTGTTATAATTGTATAGTAGGTACTATTATATCTACTTTATAATATAATAAGCCTTTTGTTGATATGCTACGCCCACTTTTTGGCTAGCCCCATACAAACCCAGAACCAAAATTTGTGATTTTGTAGGAAATGTTTGCTTGAAATTAGATATGGTGGCTTCTTATGGACGGCAGCTTCATACATTTACTAGTGGGCATGTGCCCCATTTAAAATCACCACCCACTTATGGTTTTTTGTATGAAAAACTTCTTTCATAAAGTCAGTATCAGCTTGATATTGGATATGGGGATTTTTAGAACAGACTCTTCACATATATATTAGATCAAGTGGTAGCCCGCCAAGAAATCTACCATCGACTTTCAGGTTTTACAATACGATATGAAATTTTGTGTGAAGTATAGGAGATTCGCTTGAACTAGCTGATCCTGGAGAACGCTACTACGCCCCCATTTTTCCGTTATATGCGGGGAAATGGCACCTTTCATTTTTTTTTCCTGATGCCCTTTACATATGAACTAAATTTTTGTCTCCGTCAAATATACGTAGTTGCTGAGATATGATTTGTGTGGCCATGCCCGTTCGGATGTTTCTTTTTTTCATTTTGAAAATGCAAATCAAATCAGTTGCTGTTCATTTCTTTATTGAAGCAACCTCTCGCTATGCTTTATTGCTGGCGAACGTAAAGTTGAACTCCGTTTTTCTCTGTTTCACACACAAGCGCAATATATGATAATATGTGTTTGCCAATGCAATGCTCTAGTCCAACAAATATTCGATCAAAATTTCATCGAAATCTGTCGAATAGTTTCCAAGTCCATAAGCAAGGAACACTCCAAAAACAAAGAAACAATCTGCAATTTTGGAGTAGTGCGATCCCTGTTATGTTCGAAACCTTGCATACCTTACTTAGTGACCTAAAAGTTCTTACAGTTATGAAGCAACTCCTCAAATATAGTGACCGTTAGATCGAACGTTTTCATGACCATCGTAATAAGCTTGTTCTCAGCTTGTTGGACAATAATTCTACCCAAAGAAGACAACTGAAGCTACATCCGTTGAACCTGCCATCAAGGAAGTACAAAACATTCTTGCTATAAGCAAATCTAATTGACCTTCCTAACGCCACTTTTATTTTATCTAACGTAATAGTTGATTTATTATCCAATAAAATAAATAGTTTACAAAAAGAAACAAAACAAGTAAGAACGCTGCAGTCGAGTGCGCTCTATTTTTCAACGCTCTTTATTGGAAAGGTTTCTATGGGCTATATTCTTTAGTAGTCCGATCTGGACATATGGGGATTTAATTTGTTTACTATCATCAAATAGGGGATTTTTATTATATTTGACTAAATATATATGCCAAGTTTGGCACTTGCAGCTTAACTAATTAAAAGCATAAACAAAATATGTACACTTAAAAACTCAAAAATAAGGGTCAGGCTTGTATGGAGGTTACCCCTCAAAGCGGTCTGATCTAGGTACATATGGAAGATTTTTTGTATAGGGGACAACAACAAAATGGGTGATACACCATATCGAATTTCAAGTTAAAGAAGTTTTTCATACTAATGCTGAAGAGGGAGCGGTGTGTTTGTACAGGGAATATCTCAAAAAAAAAAATGGGTAAAACTAAAATCCACTAAAATCCACCAAATCCAATTTCAAGCTAATATTGATTTAAATAAAGAATTTTTTCATAAACTCAATGGGCAATGGGTTTTTACGGGGGCAACCCCAAAAAGTGGGCGGGACGGACCCATTAGTCTATGTATGTAAAGCGGCTGTCTATAAAAACCACCATAGTGAATTTCAACCTAATATTGACTTTCATAAAGAAGTTTTTCATACAAAAACACAAAAGTGGGCGGTGAGTTTGTATGTGGTCTACTCAAAAAAATGGGCGGGACCACACATTGATGTATATATGAAGCGTCCGTATATTAGAAGCTACCATATCAATTATTAAGTTGATATTGACTACAATAAAAAAGTTTTTCGTACCAAAAGTTAAAAGTGGGCGGGGTTTTGTATGTGGGATTCCGAAAAAAGTGAACGTGGCAGGTAAATATTGATTTTCTATTTAACTGCAATAGAAAGAAGTCATCCAGACGGATTTAGCTAGATCGACTTGCCTCGTCGAGCTGATCAAGAATATATATATATATTCTTTATAGGGTCTACGATGCATTCTTTAATGCGTTACAAACTTTCAGACAAAGTAATAATACCATTTCACACTAATATGTGTGAATGGTATAACAAAATTTGAAGTCTCTATGTCTTATGGTCTGCGATCTATATCGACTCCGACAAAAAAAACAATTTCAATGGGGGTAGGTTTGTATGGAGGCCACTCGTAATGTTATGAGCTAAGCCTTTATGGAATAGTTTGTAAGAATTGACATAAGTTACAGGAACTTTGACATGGCAAGCTTAACAACAAAAATAAAATTTCTATACATAAACTCAAAAGTTGGGGTCTAGTTTGTATTGGGATTACGCCTTATAGAAGTCCGATCTATTCATTAAATTTGTCATTTGTATCTTAATTCAACTCATATGGTGGGGGCGCCTTCACCTTATTGGTTCAGTGTTTAAAAATCCCACTCTGGATTCAATAAGTTTAATTTATTGCTATAAGTCCCAAGAAGCTATATGTCATATCTACGTAGAGTCGCATAAGCCTTCATACAGACAGCACACGAATAAATTTTCATAATTATACTCCAAAAGGGTTGATGTGTTGAGCACTATATGGGCGGTGCCATGTCAACTTTTTTATATACGATAGAAGCAACTCCCACTCACACAAAAAGTCTATTTAACAAGTTTCATTAAAATCGGTTGTAAAATAAAATTTTTTAAACATAAAGCCCAAGCAAATGTATACGTACTTATCTACCCACACAATCGAATTTGTATATATGTAGGAATGTAGTTATATAGATATTGCAAGGTTAAAAAGAAATATTCAATACAAAAACTTTTGGAGAGATGGGTTTGTATGTGGTATATGTCTTACATATGAATTATTGCACCAAGTTTCAGCTGGATATCTACATTACATATCTTAAGACTCCTAATAAATAGTGCTAGTCTTTCTCATAGAATCAGTAAGTACCGTAATATGCTATGATTCTGTTCCATTCTGATAGTACTATTTAGAATACGTGTGCAGTCGACTCCACAAAAGTGGCACTGAATCAGTACACACTTATTGAAATGAGTGTAGAGCTGTGTATGAACTTCTTAAATGTTATGTCTCAGTGCGTCACACTCGAGAATCTAGAATAGTTATTTCTAGAACACAGTTATTTCTAGAATGAATGAGTGTTCGTTATACATGACGGAGTCTGTGGGGTCTACGATGCCTAGTTAAATACGTTACAAGCTTTCAGACAAATAAAGAAAACAGACAGCGAACACATGAAGTATCAAATTGCTAAAGGTATTCTAATTAATGTACCACAATCTAAATATAGTGACTGAAATTTTTCCCACTGAATATTACGCACTTTCAACAAAATAAGTATAAACTACATAGTAGTCTCCATGTAAACTCGTGAATGTAAAGGGCCTTGTGAAAAAAACTGTTCAAATTTATATGGTGCATAGTTTACACACAACTCGTATACTTTCACTCCGCAATATACAAAACTGATGACTTTCAATACCATGTTTCCGCTCTCATTTCTGCGATTTCAGTAAGGAACAGATCTTCTATTAGGGGAGCCCAATGTTTGGTAATATCTCCGACTATCACCGATTACTACTTATACCATTTTAAGCCAATCCTCTTCGAACAATGATGGCATTAGAAACGATTTGAAGACACATCCAGCTATCACCATTTATCACATGGTGTTGTCAAAAAATTGCTTTATAATGTCATTTTCTAAAGAAGCTTGGTTACAAGAAACAACCGGACAGATTCGCAATCATTGGGCTCCCCTAACAAAAGAAGTTGCCCTTACACAAATCTTGGGAATTGAGTAGGAATTTTTGGATTTATTTTAGTGGCAGCAATTGTGGATGGCAATTCCGCTTTCAAAAATCCATTACAATATACAATTCTCACACTGTGCTTCCCAGGATTGATCAAGTGACCTATTTTAATTGAAACTCATGAGGACTAAGGAAACCCGTAATGGGTTGGTGGAAAAGTGTTGTTGTGATATCATTTCCTAGAGAAGATTGGATATAAAAATCCCAAGAAAATAACAGATATCTACACCCGTGAAAGAAACCCGATGTTAACAGAGATGAAGGCCAACGTAGTATAAAGATTGAATTCACAATCATTTTACGCGATTTCACAAAGGTGCATTCCGGCAAACTGCCTCGACAATTTTCAAGGATTGCAAGGTTTTCGAGTTTAAAGGAAAACCCCAAGTATAAAAAATAGCTACAATAAATTTAATACTCAATAAAACAAACATTTACGACAAACCTTTTGTGCTCCACGATGTTAACAAATTGTTTGCCATTCAAGTCCTTACTGGTGGCCAATATATGCCAATCAGCAAGCAGATTGTACTCTTGAAACTGCTCCGGCGTCAGGCAATAGCGATGATTATGTGCAGCAAAATGTTGCGTCTTCAATGGTTCCAACAAATGAACGGGCAATGTTTTAAATAGCTGCGAGTTTTGAAAATCTATACAAGATATTTATTGTATTTAATACCAATTGATATATAAAAAGTATTATACAAACCTTCGACCATTTGCACGGGCATAGCGCAAGTCAGGGGCGTGCATGGCTGACGCATGCTTTCATTATTTGTGGCATGCGTAAAGATCAGCTGCAACCCCAGACAGGTACCCCAGATTGGAAAATAATCACCAGCAGCATTCTTTTCATTGGCAATATCATAGATATACTTTGCAGCGAGCACACAATCATTGGTCAACTTGGGATTGAGCGGCTGTGAACCACGTTCGTCATCGCAGATGAAAACCGCGCCACCGGGTAGCAGTACACTGTATAAGAATGGAGTCTAAAATGTTAGCAATGGAACAAAATTAAAAAAATGTGCGCCTACCCATTAATTTTATTCATTATGCACTCATAGTAGGCGCGTTCACGTCCAATCCTGTCAAAATTTAAAAAAAAAAAAAATCAATCATTTTTATAAAGATTTCTTCCTCGGTTCTCACTATTGGCAAAAAGTGATAAAATGGTAGTTTTTTCACACATTGGAAGTATTTCACGATTTGTATTGACATGAGGTTGAACCTATGAATTGCATATTACTCAATGCAAGTGAATTTAAAGTGCAATATCCTGCCAAACCATTCACTTTCGCAAAAACTTTTGAAAAGTCAGAGCCTGGTACAGCTCAGTTATTTCAAAAATTTTAAATTCAAAAACTAAAAGTGCAATAAAACGTATAAAAGCTCGCTATAAGCTTTGCATACGCCAATCGTATGCGAGTTCCTCCACCCACTGACCGCCTTCTGTAGAAGCGTCAGCGGAGCGCATCATGCGCACTGCTATTTTTCACGATTTTCGCTTTACGTGCCAAATACAAAGTAAATTTAAATGTAAACAAAACTAATGGAATGAATGCAAAAGAGAAAATATAGCAAAACAATTTTTTTGTATAAGTAAAATGTTCTTTGTCGCTCACCAAATTGGTACCACACGCGCTCCAGCGCATTCCAGAAACTTCACATATGAAGCCGCAATGAAGCTGTGCAAATGCGCACCATATTTTGCACTAATTTCATTGGCTATATCGATACAAAGTACTCCCGTAACGGGCGCGCGTTGTGACAAATTTGCACATTCAAAATTTTCCAACGACATCTGAAATTTTGAATAAAAGAATTTTCCGGAGCAATGCTCAAATCTTAGAAATACTTTTAACCAGCGAATTTTTATAACTTTTTTTTTTTAATTTTTATTCCCAAAAATTATATTTTTAATTTTTTCTGTTTATGTTTTACAAACAGCTTTCACTCCCACTGGCCTCCTTCGACTGATTAATAATAAATAGAATAAACTTGAGAAATATAATATTGCATAATGACGCTTTTGTTTATATCGAACTAAATAAAAGCGTGTACAATGAATGCAGCGCGTCGACGCGTGCAGTAAAAGCTAAAGAAATTTTAAAGTGTTTTTAGTCAGACATCATTCTTGCTATTTTAACAAGCGTTTACATCCAAAATGTTGCATCGATATCATATTTTTCTATTTTCTAATTAGTCGGTTTCGGTTTCGTTAAAATGCTCCGTATTTAACTTTAAGAAGATTTTCGCGATTTCAATACACTTCGAATTGGCATTACCAAATTTATATTCTCGAGATCTGATAAGTTCAACTTATCTTCTGAAATCTTCTGAAAGCTAAATACGGAGCATTTTAACGAAACCGAATACGAACAACTTGTTCGGATTCGAAAATCCCAAACGCAGAGAATATAACGGTATTGTTGATTACCATCAAAAGTTTAGTCAATATAGACGTGTTCGCCTGTCCCTAAACCTTATTTGTACCTTTAATTCCATTTGTTTTGTTGATACCTGTAGGTAAAAAAACCTTTTTCTTTGGTATTTCAGTGAGATAAAATTTTTTAATATTCATAAATTTAAATAAAAATCTATGCAAAAAAATAATATTGAAATGTCTCTCCGTGATTTCGAAATAAATCCTATTCTTAAGCTCATATGGTAACTTGCATCTTAAAAATACCCAGACATGTGGTTTTATTTTTTCTTTTTTCTTTTGCCTGGTTGCTTGTCTGAGCTAACATTTTAATCGATTTTGGTGGAACTTTCATTGGCTTTTCAAGCCATGTCCGTCTGTACACCTGTCTGTTTCTCCTGTAGTAGCTTCCATGCAAAAACACTTTGTATTTATTTGGCTGCATCGAACATGCTTGAATTAAATTTAAAATAATTACTTTAACACCATCTAACACCATTTCACACAGATTTATGCTATCCAGTTGATATTTTGCACAGACACTGCTTTCTATTGCAGTTTAATAGAGTATCAAGATTGACGCCTACTTTTTGAGGTAGCCCCCATACAAACCCACTTTTTGTATGAAAAGTTTTTTTATTGTAGTCAATATCAACTTGATAATTGATATTGTAACTTTTTTTGGACGGATGCTTGACATATACATTAATGGGTGGGATTCGCCCATTAATGTATATGTAGCCCCCGTCAAACCCTCTGTCCAATTTTGTCTTAATTAATTGGTTCCCACCACCGTATAAATTTTACCAGTGAACTTTTTCACTGAAGAAGTCTAAGATAAGATAATGACACCCGGCACAACGTGTGAGAGGACGATGGAAATACTAAGTCTGGGATGTACTTCGCAAACTTAGTATTAACAAAAACTGACACCAGGCACTCTGATGAACCTTCCTACGTGCGACCAAGATCGATAATCGGTTATAGCGCCAAATAAGTAAGTAAGTAAATAAAAATAGCCACAAGAGTATCTTTCAGTCCAAGTAATTAAAGAAAAAACTAGTGTAAAAGCGTTCTGTTCCTAAGTTACTATTCATTATAATGTTAAGTAGGAAATGCGGCACTCGTTGAGCTCAGAATCCAATTGTCTAGTTTCTCATAATGCATTGACTATAAAATGTGGCTCTCATTGAGCTCACTTATGTCCACCCCTGATATATACACAATGGCAGATCCACGACGAGGGAACTAGCGAAAGTTCCTTCCGAAAGCACTTTTTTTTCTACAAAAATAGGTTTTTTGCTTCATTTTGAATTATCGTACTATTTTCAATATATTATACATTTCATTCGTTGAATAAAATAGTACAAACTTTAAGCAGAAATCATACAAGCTTTAATGAGAATTGATCAGTGGAGAGATAAATTCACTACATTATATAAATGCATTGAACTTGGTTATCTTCTCATGTAATTCTGATTTTATCGTTCGATTATATTGACTTAGTGATATTTTATCACTTACTTTGCCGCTTAGTGTGATTCTTCTAAAATAAATAATCGAACTTATAAATGTGTCATTATCATTAGTTTCTATACTAGGTCCATAATTTTTACTAACTAAGATGGCCTAAAAATGCAAACTTGAAGTCTACATCTCTAATAGTCTCCAAAATCTGTTCGCTCAAACAGACGGTCAGACGGATAGACGGACATGCCTATATCGACTTGGCATTCGGTGCTGATCAAGAATATATACATATACATTATAGGGTCAACTTTGATCACATCAATTTGTGACGATTTATGTAGATTTAATTTCGATTTTTTTTTTTTGTATTTTGTATTATTGTAATAAAAAAATGTTGTTAATCGATAAATCTCTGCCAGCATTTGGACGTCTTACACAGGAGCAAAAAATATACAAGCTTCTTTATGATATTTGCTTATACCCCTTCTTGGCAATCCTACTTAGATGAGAACATCACAACACAACTCTTCCAGCCACTTAATGAAATTATTTGTAATATTCCTTTATCCCTGATCGCCGATCTGTACTATAAATATCTAACTTAAATATTCGTAGTAAGGATAAATTTAGTTAAACATATTTCAATGGGTTTTATGATTCGGCGATGCAAACAACAATGCAATATAAAACCGTTCCGTTAACCGTTGACCGAAATTAACCGATTCAAATTGCGAACCGAAACTGCAATCAGAAATTCGATTCGTCTACTCGAGCTGATCAAGAATCACATACTCTGGTATCTCCGATGCTTAGTTTAATGCGTTACAAATTCTGTGTGTGAAGAGTATACAAATTTTAGCATGTTTGTATTTACTTACTTTTACATAAAGTATAGTTTATTTTAAAAAAATTAAATAACACGTTAATAATTTTATATATAATCACTGGAACGTTGGTAATAGTTATTATTCTCTTATTTTCTTTCAAGAATTTTGATATTGACCGGTACAGGACCTTATACCGAATAACACGTTTCGGTACGTACCAAAACCAAAATACATTTCGCTTTTATTCCCTGGTTTCTGCTCAATTCGATAATACGAGTATAGGCATTGGCGTGCTTCAGGTAAGTGATTATTGCAGTATTGCTGCAGAATCTTATCGTAGCCCTACTCCTATAAGGTAAAGAAAGGCATATGCTCAAAGAACGTAATCAAAACTCATGTCTTTTAATATCGTAATTTGCTGCAGCGATAATCTGCATTAAACAAACTTTGTCCAGAATGTATGTACTATGATTAATTAATGATATCCTATGATACGAATAATCATTATGACAGAAAAATAACAAAATCAATGTCTGATTTTTAATTTTCGATACTTACAATACGAAAAATCACTCAACGATTTCTATTTTTGGAGTTCTAACATAAAAATTGATATATAAAATAAAATTTTAACGATAATAATTATTGATTGATTTTTTATATAAACATCAAAAACACAATTATTATTGTTCAGTTTTTATTTGAATGATTTCAAATGTTGGATAAAGAACCATTTAGGCTATTAAAAGGAAAGTACATAATTTCGTGTACTCTTAGCATACTTCTTTCATGTTTTTTTTCATAATGATTTTTTTTTTTTTTTACTGCATATTCGAATTTCTCATTTTTAATCAACTAGGTGTGAATACGTTAATAATATTTATAACTAAAATTATTAGGAGTTTAGTTTATGCGTTCTTCACAAGATGCAGCCAATTTAATTTTAAAAATCTGTTTATGATCTTCATTTTCAACTTTGCTGCATGGATTCACTCTGTTCAATGACGCTCAATGCACTGCTTAATGCGTTCTTTCTATTAACAACTTTATAAGTACTTAGAAGAAAGACTCTACGATAAAGAAAAATAATAATGCAATGACTAAGTAAGAAAGCAGCGTTTTATAGCAATGTGCATGCAGCGCAGGTCACAACTTCTTCCATAACGCTTACGTCGTATTGCACGTAAAAGTACCTACAAATATCTTGCAATTAAATTAAATATTTATATGCAGCGTATTTGGAATTTATTGAATTACACTTTGAAATAGCATACTTTTAGTCAGATTTCAATAAAAAATACAAATACACACATAATTACAAATAAAAACTTGAAAAAAAATTTGACTACATAAAAATAATAAATGCGCGGGGCAAGCAGCGTTCAAAAAAAAAAAAAGAAACGCTATTAAGCAAGATAAAAATCTCATTATCAGGAACTAAAAACATGTTGCCGGTACTGTGCACAGCCATATCAAAATTACACGCTCAAGCCGCGTGTTTTCTACAAGATTAAAAAAGAGCAAACAGCTAGAATGAGTACAGTGTACAGTGCAACATGTATGCCAGCTCCTTTGCCACGCTGTCCAAGACTCTCTAGTACATCCTTTTTCTCGAACAGATACTGCTGCGTATAGCTTGAACCAATGGCGCCAGTAAATTCCGGTTTATAGTTATATATCAACTTGGACATCTCCTCGGTGGCATTGTCAAAGTGCAGCTTATTCTTACGTGCCTCATTAACAAGAAAATCAGCAAAATACTGCGAACTCTGTACAGCATACTCGGTATGAGTAAAATTACGACGTTGTGCAAATTCGTATAAATTCTTTTCCGGATGAAACTGTATGCCATAGAAGGGATACCTGCAAGCAAATACAAAAGGAAATTAAATTTTGCATAATTTATAAGTATATATTTTTTTACGTACTGTTTGTGTTCAACGCTTGAAATGTACTCAATGCCATTCCAATCATGATTCAGACTCAACACGCGCCAAATATCATTCAATTTCATTGTGGCAAAGGTCTAAAATAAAGTAAAAATATAAAATAACAAGAAGAAACATTAACTTCGGTTGAACCGAAGCTCTAATACTATTCACATGAAATTTAAAATCGTATTGTAAAATATATATATAGAATAATTGTTACATTTTAATATAATTAATTTTAAGCAGTGTTAAAAGCATTAAGCATTTACTCCGTCAAGTCCAAACTAGTGCAGAAAGTACTTTTAATATTGGAAAAACTTGGCGTACACAACAAAGTTTACTTGCTGTTGGTGCCAGGACACAATATTGTAGTAGGAAATGAGCTAGCCGATAGGCTTGCCAAGAAAGCAGCGGCAACGTCAATGGTAGGACCGGAGCCTTTTTGTGACTCTTGGAGACAGACACACTATACTGGAACTAATCCGCAGTGAAACAAAGGAGCAGCGCTGGGCCACGAACCAAGGACTAAGACAAGTAAAAATATTCCTAGGGGTTTCGACACGCGCAAAGCGAGAACAATGCTCCAACTAGGAAGAAATCAGTGAAGAACATTGACAGGAATAGTAACAGGACATTGTCGACTGAGGAAACAGCTGTGTGTGATGGGTGTGTATAATTCCCCAGAATGCAGATTTTGTGATCATAAGGAAGAGACTCCACTTCATATCGTAGCAGAATGTGAAGCAGTTGTCAGTAGTAAATTTCGAATATTGGCTAGCTATGTACGTTGTCGCCGAAGAACAACTGAAAAAGTTAGATCCTAGCATAATACTAAGCCTTATTCAACAAGTTGGATTACAGCAGGACATCTAAGTAAAAAAGACAAAACAATAGATTTTTTTTTATAAACTGTGCGTATAATAATGTCCTACATTAACAATAATAATAATAATAATAATATACTTATTTTGTTTGTTTGTGAGGGTGGTTTGTATGGGAGCTTCCTTAAAAATTGATGGGATCACATCCATCGATGCATACCTATGTGAAGAATCCCTTCTTAAGAAGCCACCAAGTCAATTTTATGGTGATATTGACAGCAATCAAATAAATGTTCATACAAAAAGCCGAAATTGAGATTGTAGCTTGTATGGTGGCTACCCTAAAATGTGGGTGTTTAAATACTCTATTAAACTGCAATAAAAATAAGTCTATGTACTGACTTACAATCGGATATCTTAAAAATTGGTGCCCAAAAAATGCGCAACAATATCTAGACAGACGGACATGGCTAGATCGACTCGTCTCGTCGAGCTGATCAAGACTATATAACCTTTGTGTGGACTACGATGTCTCCTTTAATGCGTTACAAACTTTCAGACAAACTCTCTGTGTCAGTAAAAAAAATACGAAATGAAACACAAATAACTTAAGAAAGAGATATAGTCGAAAAGTGCTCGACTATATTACTCGTATACCCTGTACACGACAAATTTTGATTTCTAAAAACTATATCATAAAGTAAACTAATAAATTTTTGAGGCAAATCAAAGGTTTTTTTAGAAGTACAATTTTCCGACGGATTAAACTATCATAAATTGGTCAGATCTGGCATCGCCATTATCATTTGTGCTCAGTTTGGTTTGACATTTATCATGAATAAACTAACGCCAAACAAATTTATTTGGAAAATCGTGGTTCAGTTCAGGAAGGTTATTGTGCGTCAAATAATCAACTTACTGAAGAAAACATTCGGCGAACGCGTTATTTCTCGAAAGGACTAGTCAGTATGCTAACGAAATAGTGCAATTTAACGCCTTTGCACTATTTTCTCTGCAGTTACGTGAAGTCATTAGTTTATGCGAACAAACCAGCAACTATGGACGACTTAGAAGACAGCAATGTGCGTACCACTGCTGAGATACAGCCCCCTATTGGTGGAAAATGTGGTCCACAATTGGAGTTCCAGAATGCGCCACATAGGCGTTCACATCCCCGAAACCATATTTAAACACTCATGAGATACAATTATTTTTCTAATAAACCCAATTTTCTGTTTGAAATCTAAATATAATCTCAGTATTTTAATTCAATTGAAAGTTCTACACCTCTAAAAAGACACCATAAATTTCCAAACATGTTGTCAACCGAATATGTTGTAAAACGGTTGCGAGTTATAAAATTACAAGTTACTCCTGTAGTACTGCGGTAACGAGAAGTCATCTCCAGACGGATATATGTGCTCCCATACAGACATACGGACGGAATGACGGACATGGCTACATCGACTCGTCTTGTCGCGCTGAGCACGAATATATATACTTTCTCCGTTGCTTGCTTCGATATGGTGCACATTGCATTTTGACACCTCAACGAACCCATTAGCACAGATAATGGCTATTTTCCAGTTGTGGTCAATAGTATCATCAAATTCAGTCACATATACGGGGGAACTAACAAAAGTCCGCTGAATTGCTGTTTGTTTTTAATAAATCCAAAAATGGGATGTATAATCCCACTACAGTCCCAAAATACTTTTTAGATGTCAAGAAGAGAATCTTAAGCGTATTGTAAACGAACAATCAAATTCGTAAGCTGATTTTAAGGATTCTAGAACTAAATAATTTGTATGAGAATTCCGTTGATACCAAATCTACCTAAGGGACTGAGATTTTCTTAATTCGTGAGAAGAATGTGTGCTTGATATTTGACCGCTTCTTTATACTAATCAATTTATTGTAAACCACATATCCTGCACTTGGTTCTCACATGTTAAATAGAATGAATACACCAAAATTTTTTGGAAAATTAGCCAGAGCAAAAAGCCAGCTCACTGCATAGATTCAAAATAAGTCCTTTTGGCTCCCAATTGTCTTGCATCAACAATTTTAGGCATTTACAGAAGGCAAATTGATAACTTAAAAGTATCAGCGACTAAAACAGAAAAATCGACTTAGCCGACCAGTTATCCACCGTTTGTGATTTCAAAGGATAGTATTAAAAGTGGTGAAAGAAAATGTTCTACAAACTACAGATGGTTAACGTGATAAATTCGTGGATTCTAAATACCGAATATAAAAAGCAAAAATAGTGGTTGAAAGACTTTCTAGTCTCTCTTGTTAAAGGTATGATTTTCGAAAGCTATAAAAGACGTGAGACAATGTATCGTCGCCAGGGGCGGACAACTTCTAAGCGTTCAAAAATGTATAGCCTAAATTTTGAAGATCACATGCCAATAGAGTAAGGGAAGGGTTGTCGTTGTATGTTCAGGCTGGAACAACGCTTTGTGTTTTTTAGCATTATTGTGTAACCACAATAATGCTAAAAAACATGTTACGCGACTGACCCCTTGAATGAGGTCACACATAGTAGAATACGATCCTTAGTGAATACTAAACAATAAGTAAAGCAAATAAATTTGAAACCTCTTTGAAAACTAACATCTTAATATTTTATTTAATTTTCAAATTTCCATAGCCTGTCAAAAACACTTATTGGGATTTTGTCTCACGTAAAAAGTTTATTGAAATTATATGTCCTACAATCAAGGGACGATTTCATGATTTCTGAGTATGAAGGACATAATTTTCTAGCTCAATCTTTCAAAAAATCCACTTGCTTACTTCGGTTGAACCGAAGCTTTAATACTCTTCACACTTTGTACGAGGGCTGCTACTTATATTTCGGGAACTGGCAACACTAATGTCAAAAGCTAAAATCTGGCAACACCATAATAAAGTTTGATATTTTTTGGCATAAACGTACTCACAAAGTTTTGATGCACAATTGCTATTTGTTTTGTTTCAATTTGGCCAAAAGAATGTTTTCGTTGGATTATTTTTCACAACTTCCGACGTGGATTATCTCAACAAGAATGAGTCAATGAACTCAGTTCTTTGTATGGCGATAAAGCAACATCAAAAACCACTGTATATCGCCGGTATAGTGAATTCAATCGTGGTTGTAGTTCGGTGGCTGACGAATTCCGTGAAGGTCGTCCAAAATCGGTTGTTGTGCCCAAAAACATCGATGCAGTGCATGAACTGATAATGCAAGATCGTCATGTGACATATCGCGAGATAGAGGCATCCTTGCACATTAGTTCCACTTCAATACATTCGATTTTTCATGAACACTTAGCTGTAAAAAAACTTTGCTCTCGTTGGATACCCCATAATTTGGCAATCGCTCACAAGAAGGCTTGCTTCGATTGGTGTAAGGAAATGATTAAACCGTAAGAAAATGATCGAACGTGGTGCTTCAAAAGACGTGTATAAAATCGTGACAGGTGACGAAACATGGATATATTCATATGAGCCGGAAACAAAACTTCAATCGTCCGTGTGGGTATTTCAAGACGAACCAAATCCAACAAAAGTTGTTCGTGGAAGAAGCTCAGCGAAGCAAATGATCGCCTGTCTATTCAGCCGAATGGGTCATGTGGCCACTGTTCCACTTGAGCAACATAGGACGGTCAATTCTGAGTGGTATACGACAATTTTTTTGCCGGATGTCTTCGGAGAAATTCGTAAAACTAACCGCCAAAGACGGTCGTGACAATGCGAGCTCTCACACATCTCGTCAAACAAGTGCATTTTTAAGCAGTCAAAATATCGAATTAATGACTCATCCTCCGTACAGTCCTGATTTGGCACCCAATGACTTCTTTTTGTTCCCTAGTATCAAAGGTAAAATGCGTGGTCAACGATTTACGAGTGCCGAAGAAGCAGTTGAAGCGTTCAAAAACCATGTTTTGGAGGTGTCTCAAGAGGAATGGAAAAACTGCTGTGACAAATGGTTTGAACGAATGCAAAAGTGTATTGATCATCAAGGGGAATATTTTGAAAAACAATAAAGCCATTTTCATTTGAAAATGTTTGTTATTATTTGCTATTCCCGAAATATAAATAGTACCTCTCGTATATATGAATACATCTTCTAGTGGTCATATTGCTGCCATTTTGATGAGTATGTTGCTTATGCTTATAAAAAGTTTGCATACAAACTTTCAAACCAATATATCAAAGATTGAGGGAATAGACGCGCACAAGCACACAAACAGACAGGCGGACACGGCTAGATCGAGACGTCATGTCGTGCGAGTATATATAGCTTATAGGGTCTCCGATGTGTACTTTCTTCGCTATGTTTCATACACTATGACAGTTCAACAAACCCATTATACCCAGTTACAACTATTTTTTGTACAGAGTATAAATATCCTAAAACACTAACTCACTCACATACCTCTTCTGTATAGCAGTACTGATGATAATTATAGGTGACCGGCTGCTTGCTCCAAATATCGACGAGCTTAGTGCTAGCTGGGCCAAATAGACGGCTACTTTGAAAATCTGTAATGGTAAAATTGTTTTAAGTGAATATTCGAAAACATATATATTCTATTTAACCTTCACATACCCTCCTTCAATTCAAGCGGCAGAACTTGCGCCTTCGAATTGCAATCGGTGCGCGCCTCTGATCGATTAGCCATTACATAGACTAAGAGTTCCATGCCCAGACATGTACCCCAAACAGGCATATGGATGTCACGATCATTCATCTCCATGGCTATCTGTATAATATGCTCGCCTGCGTCAGCATAACCGGCAGTATTATTGAAAAAGACGCCACCGCCCGGCAATAATACGCTGTATGAAAACAATAATAGAGCTATTACACCCGTAAATATATTAAGCATTCACATGCATTGAAACTTACCCATTGACCTTTGACATAATATCCTCATAGTACTCACGTGGCTGTCCAATCCTGCATGCAAAGAAATAGTTAGATTAATATAGTTGGTATCCGATAATAATGTATGTATGTATGTATGTATGTATGTATGTATGTATGTATGTATAGTATTACATGTCCGGATTGTCATTCTTATGCGCGCGATAAAGTATTAGCTGCATATTATTAAACACATCGATAAGTTAAGTACAATATAAAAATGAATAGAAGAACGTGTAAATGACTTACTTCATAAAATTATAAATAAAGATAATATTATTGAAGAAAAATTTACTGAGTTTAGGTGCTAACAGATTTTATAGAGAGACTTCAAGTGAAACTGAAGTGCCACCTTTTACAAAACGCACCGTTTTCTAGAACACTTACATACTGAATTTCTATTTATCAAAATTTATCCAATAAATTTCTCTCACACCTGCATATTAACTTTCCAACTGACTTATCAGACAAGCGGACATGCACTCGCCACGTCGAGAACCACGTAGAAGAAAGTGAAAATAGATTAATACGTGAATCAGCTAAAAAGAATGTATTAGCGCATTCATGAGAACCAACAATGATGTTTTTAGTTTTGGCTGAAATATCGGTATGCTACTGTACCTACTCTATTCAGCTGGAGAAGCATCCTCGGAGTCATTTTTGAAATTATAGTGCATTAGGCTTGTGCTGGTTTTCACTTTCTGGAAGAATTAGCGAAAGTGAATTCGATAAAATGGTATTTCTTCACGCTTGGAAGAGTTTCATGATTTGAATTCACTTGGTACTGAAAATGTGCGTTTTGAATGCCATTTCGCAAAATATCCCCGAAAGTGAAAACCGGAAAAAGCCAGTATGTTCCGCTTTTGTAAATTGTTCAGTTATAACTTGTTTATGGTATGGTATATAAAAACATGATTTTGCTTTGCTATTTCAAAATCTCCAAAAAAAAATAGCAAACTTCAGTTGAATCGAATTTCTAATTGAGCTCCTACAAAATTTTTAAATCGTTTTGTAAAACCTAAACGTGGCTGGTACGTTTCTATGCAGAATTACTTAAATAGTGATCAGGACATGCCTATTAGTATATGTACAGGGTGCACTAGATCTTTGGTATGTCAACATAAAATAATTTATCCATTTTTTAACTGATTTCGTCAAATTAGCACAATTCTAATATGTCATTCAATACCATTATATTTATAAGTCAATACACACCGAATGAACGCGCTGACATTGTAGGGCTTTACATGAAAAACAATCGTTCAATTGTGAATACTGTTCGTTCTTATCGTAAAAACTATGGGAGAAACACACCGATAATCCAAATGTGTCTTATCGACATTGATCTCAGAAGTTAAACGCGAGTGAAACGACTCTAATGAGGATTATGAAGCAAAACCTTCATCTCTTTTCAAACAAAGTGCAACTTACTCAAAAATTATTTCCAGCAGAAAATTCGCGTCGCTTGCAATATGAAAATACCGTCGCAAAAATGATCGATGCCGAGTCTGATTTTTGGAACAAAATTGATGACGGACGAAAGTCTTTTTACACTAGTGAAGTCAATATCGAAAACACGATGAGAAAATGTCTGTTTGGGCAAGAGTGTATTCAAATGTTATGCAGAATGTTCGAAAAAGAGCTGCTTTTTGCGTATCGAATGGAGGCGGTCATTTAATCGACATTGTATTCTAAAACTGATTTGAAATAAATGGTAATAATTTATCGAAATCGGCTGGAAAATGTCAGAGTTACTCAATGTTGAAATACCGAAGAAAATGGCGAAGGCAGTCAAGAAGATCACATATCGAATTCCTATTGACTTTAATAAGTATGTTTTTCTTACAAAAAATACATAAGTGGGAGGTGGATTTACAAAAGATGCTCCAAAAGTGGCTCACTTTTGATAAATATAAACCTGCATGTTTGTCGTACTGTATGTCCTCTCGATCTTCCTGGAATCGCTTAAACCACTCATACACTCTAGTACAGGGCAAACAATAACCACCATAAACTTCTTTAATAGAGTCGGTAAAAGTTTATCGAGTTTAAAATATAAGTTAATATATGCTCTTTGTTCGAAGTTCATTTTTTGATTGATGCCAGAAAAAGAGTGTCAGTTTCTATGTCTCCAAATGTCATGTCATACTAAACGTAAGGAAAAGCATGAAACTTTCGAACGCACTAGGTCATATATATATATAGGTGAAAAGGAGAAGGCAATTTTTTCTAAAAGTTTCGTTTTCCGAGGAGTTCACCTTGTACTTTCCGGGTACTACAATGTTTCTTTTAACGGGTTACAAACTTTCTGACAAAATGATATTGCCATTTCACACTATGTGTGAATAGTATAAAAACGTAGTAATTCTTATTAGTTACACTTTAGTTTCAATATTTTTACCAATGGTCTTGCATAAAAGGGTAAAATATGTATTTAACTTACAATATTTTCATCATCAACATAGTTGATTTAAATAGTTTTCTAATTTGAACGAAAGGCAGCAGATATATGATTTAAAATGTGGTCAAAATTTAATTGAAATATATGTCATAAGTTTTCATATATATGTAGTTCAAATATGTTCAATAGTAAAAGTGAAAAGTTTCCCTTTTCAATTCAAATAACTCCATCGTTTATTGAATAATTATTCAAATTTAATTATACTCTTCATACAGAGTGAGAATATTATAATAATTTAATCACAATACTTGCAACACGTTAAAACAAAACATCAGAGAACCCACAAAGTCCATCTAGCTATGTTCGTCTGTCTGTCTATCCGCCTATCTGTGTATTTGCCTGCGCCCTATTCTCTGAATCCTTAAAATATAAGCTTGAAAGTTGGTATGGAGGCTTTTTATAACCAAAAGCGACATACTTATCAAAATTACTACGTTTTACCCACTAAAAGGTATAGCTTTCATACAAAAATAAGCCAAGTGTGGAGATATTTATATAACAGAAGGAAACGTGACAGACCCCATAAAGTATATATATTCTTGATCAACATCAAAAGCAAGTCCATCTAGCCATGTCCGTCTGTCCGTTCGTCCGGCCGTCCATTCTTGTATGTTTGAAGAACGGAATCTCGCAGATCTAGAACCCACAAACTTGGATTTTTAAATTCAAACCAACCGAAAATAATTTTTTCAAATTTATATTTTTTTTTAGATATGTGACAGGGTATTTCGAATTCACGACTGCTGCATTCTTTCTTGTTCTTATTAATCAAATCTAATTTTTCATCTATTCTAATAAAATATCCCGCACATGTCTTGATCGGATTACTAAAGAATATGGTTCATATAAGGAGCCTTAAACATGGTACAGGGTATCATGACATAACATATAGTCGAGCACACTCGACTATATGTTATTAAAATATGTTGCATAGTAAAAGTAAAATATTTCCATATTCAATTCAACTACCTTCAAAATTAATTTAATTATTATTCAATTTTTGTGTAACATCAATAGCTGAAAGAAGAGCTCAAATTCAACTCAATGCAAAAATGCAAACCAGACATTAGAATGTACTGTTTCGCATTTTGGCAAAAAACAATCCATATTCAGCAGTTTATAGTTTTGTTGCCTTTTCGCACAACACTTTGATTTACAATTTCACATAAACAATTTATAAGTGAGTTTATGCGAGAGAGAGACAATTGTGGTTCAATGAATTTTAATGAATCACAATGAATTTCTAAAAACGCGCACTTCTATTCACGAAAGTTGCGTATTATTATCTACGAAGTTTAAAATATATTTTCGTATGTTTCTCTAATGCTCTAATCATTGGCTAAGCGCGCATTTTTCAGATATTCTTATAAGTTGAAAATCACAATTATCTCTCTCGCATAAACTTAATACATGTATCATAATCACGGTAGTCCACGCAAGTGACGAAAGCCTACTTCAGTATGGCTTGATATCTTACAATGTACAATAACAGCAATGAAAATCAAATTTAATACTGACTCTTCGTGCAAAAAGCAGGCCCCGACAGCTTGTTAACAGCTGTCAAGATGATACGCCACACTGGCGTCGCATTTCCGCTAAAAGCAGCTGCACTTTTAAAGAAGATTTGAAATTAAATATGAAAAATATTTAGTATATGAAAAAAAGAATAAAAAACGTGTTGTTGACGATTGTGGAGGGGTGGTTTTAGACACTTGAAGTTAGGCGAATCTAAAAGCAGATAAGTTTGAAGATTTTACGTTTTATGTGCTCTGAGATCTCGTTGTTCAAATATACCGATGCACAGACGGGCATGGTTAGATCGACTCAGTTATCGATGCTGATCAAGAATATATAAACCTTATGGGGTTTGTCAGGCCTTCTTCTACATATAAGTTACATACATTTAGACAAACTTAGTATATCCTTGGCCTCCAGCGTGTAACAGGTGTGTTCACGACAACGAAATACCCCGCACCCTTGGTAATTAAGACCTATGCAGACTTTGAACTTTGGCCTTATTGCGGGCGTGGTAGGCGTAGCATTTACTAACTTTAATATACCTCACCTGCGTATGGTCAAGGAGAATCTAAATGTCCAAGTTTCAAGTGTCTAACTCATAGTTCTTGATAACTGTTGTGTCTCATACTTTTTTTGTGCACAACTATTCATTAATCCTTTCAACACTAATATTCATAATTTAGTCACAATGTTTGCAAGCCATTAAAGCAAGCATCGGTGACCCCCCGGCGAGATATCTTGATCAGCACAACAAAACGAGTCGATCTAGTCTTGTCTAAAAACTGTTTGTGAGTTTGTCACCGTTTTTTTTTTTTTTGTTCTTCGTCAATCTTTAGAAAGGCGCCTTTTTAACCATAAGCAACACAAGCAACAAAATGACCGCGATGTAACAAACAGAAAGTCATACAAAAACGCTTGCTTTTATTTTGTTGTATCGAACATGTTTGAATTAAAGAATTTTTTTTTTCTAAAATAGTTTAAATTGGTCAACTACATACAAAATGTGAATCCAATTGGTAATACATATGGCAGATATTGTATAAACTGTTCATTTTTATCAGTAAACTATGAAGGACTCAATAGCTCAACTCTCTAGCATTCCAGAATACCAGGATTCAATTCATGCTAGATCTAAAATTTCTTATAATTTTAATTATTTCATACACAACAAAACTTTTTAACCCATCCGCAATTGCCAAAAATGTGAAATTCGTATAAAATACAAATATGAAGAAATTTTATTACATTAAATCTTATCATTCCTTCCAAATTTTAATAAATGAACTAAACACCAACGTTATCGTACAAAAGGAACAAGTGTGAAGAGCAATGCTTACAATTCAAACAAGAAGGTAGGAAACTGTTCAAAGAATTTTTATTTGTAATCGTATAAAATGTAACATTCTGATTTTGCAGCCCAACAATTATGTTTTCGAATTTTTGCCACAAGTTTCATTAGCAGAGTGTTTCCGTAATGATTTCTCGGCGAAGTAAACCAACGCCACCGGCACTAGAAGTGATACCACGCTGGTACAGTATAGTAGTCCTTCTAGATCTAACACCACTGCATCTAGAAATTGAGTATAAAACTAAGAAAACACTCCTGAGACTGTTAGTTGAAGGAAATAATGATACATCAATATACTTTCAGAAACGTCTCTCTACATGGACACAGGGAGAAACACTACTGTACATGCCAAGGGACTAGATGTCAAGGAGAAATGCCTTCAATCGGAACTTCACCTTCAAATGGTCCGATAAGAAGACTTGGACGTCGGAAAAGTCATTTGCGTTAAAGTCACATACGATTAAGTGGTACACGGATGGATCTTTGACGACAGAAGGAACTGGTCTAATAGTCGTAGGCACCAGATTAAACCACTGGGAGTCGTTGGGCAGATACACTAGTATATTTTAAGCTGAACTGTGCGCTATAATTAGATATGCAAAGTGTAATTTAGTTAGAGGCTATCGCAATTCTGAGAATGCTATTCTATCAGTCAGACGGTGTTAAAAGCATTAAGCTCAAACTCCGTCAAGTCCAAACTAGTGCAGGAAAAACTAGCGGATATGCTTGCCACTGGGCCCTGAGCCAGGAACTAAGCAGCAAAAATATTCCTAGAGCAAACCGAGAACAATGCTCCAACTAGAAGAAACCAGATGAGAACATTGTCAGTAATACTAACACGACACTGTCGACTGTGGAAACACCAGAGTGTGATTGGTGTATATAATTCCCCAGAATGCAGATTTTGTGATCATAAAGAAGAGACTCGTCTCCATATAGTTGCAGAATATGAAGCGTCAGAAGTACAATAGATTTCGAATACGTTGTCGCCGGAGAACAACTGAAAAAGTTAGATCCTATTATAATACTAAGGTTTATTCAACAAGTTGGACTAGATCGGGACATCTAAGTAAGAAGGACAAAACAATAGATCTTTCTAGGTCGCAGTTTTAAATTATATCCTACAATAATAATAATAATAATAATAATAATAATAATAATACTTCTAAAGGGTGTTCCATTTAGATATATAGTACTTTGTTTTTAAATAAAACGCAAACGAATATGAATTTTTTTAAAATAAATTAATGCGTTCGAAAGGCCATACTACAAAAGGATTTATGATTTTATGATTTATGAAAAATTATTTGTTCACCCCGACTAACCCGTAGGAACTGGACTGTTTTGACCATATTTCAGATGACTTTTGGGAAAATCGCGATCGGAATGTCGCGAATAATTTATATAACGTTCCGTTTCAAGGCTGGAATCGTTTTTGGCATAATTCTCTTAAACTTTATCCTTTGTGTAGACCCAGTAGAACCTGTTGATCCCAACTAAGATCAAAAGCTCGATGATTTATATGCATTCTTGCAGCGTTGCATAAAAAGAATCGTATAATGTCACGATGACATTGACAAAGCGTCAAATAAAAAAGTCGATAGAAGTGAATTAACAAATGGAATACAGTTCCTAAGCATTTGAAGCCCAAGAAAATAGTAAGAGCCACGACAATCTTATTTAGAATATACCAGTAAATTTAAACATTGATTTCATGGGTTTTTTCTATACTAACAAAAATAGACACACAGGTGTAAAAATACATACACAGATTTAAAGTACAACAAAAAATACGCTTACGATTGCAGAGTATCGAATGGAAAATCTATAATAAATATAAGCAAGATTATACATTCTACAATATTAATTTTTAGCAAATCAAGCGCTACGTTTAAAATTAACTACCAGGGACAACACTTAACAGATAAGATCAAATTACGTTTAACATGAGACACGCACGTAAATTAATATACTTCAAATTGATTTACAAGATTTGTATATATAGGATGATTTTTTTTAGAGGTGTAGAACATTGAATTTAATTAAGATACTGAGATTATATAATTCCAAAATTATAATTGACTTCATTAGAAAGCTAATAAAATACTATTAGAAGTACAGTTATTTGGTTGTAAAAGTAGGTGTTACCTGGAAAGTTTTCCGGGATTTTTGAAAATGGGTAATTTTATATATTTTGATGAGCTCTTTCCAAATTTCAACTTTGCCACCTCGTATCTTTGCCGCTCGCGCCAACATATTTTAAAAATGGCGATTAAAAGCAATTTATTTGATAATATCTCCTTTCCGACTCATTCCACGATAAAAACATTTATAACCTTTTCTTTCATAAAATTATACATCTTATATATTACACATCTATGCCAACCCGTGACATTTCATTGTAATTGATTACATTTGATTACGTTACACATTAAAAAAATTAACTTAAATCTAATTACTACTATACTAATTGCGTTGAAAAATCGGCTTACTGTGGCCTGTCCCCCGCAGGTATAAAGAACTGCCGTCTGCAAAAGTCGTAGGTAGTTTTGGTGCCATTGCATTAACAAGATTTACGAAGAAAAACGATACGGGCTTAAAAGCAATTAAGATTCAAAACTTCGTGCGGTTTCTGAAGTGATTATGCCATCTGTTTCGAACTTATTGTGGCTATATGAAAAATGGGTTGACCGGCCTAACATACCTGGATGGAGTGGATTCATGGAACAAGCGACAGAGGAACTCTCCTTCGCAAAATCATTTGTAGGCTTCTGACGTTCATTAACGCTCCACCGAGTGATTATGATTCAATTTTGAATGATATCTTATCTGCTTCTGAAAAATGTGAGTCATTACACCAGCATAGAAGGACCAGAGTGAAGGGTGCAGAAAGGCAGAGTTAAAGTGCTCCGTTGTATGCACAAATTGTAGTGGTACCTGTGATAACTGGCAAGTTCCATCACAAGATAGAGACAAAGTGGAAGAAGCGGAGACTATTTTTGAGCAAACGAATGATGAAATCGAGAACGAAGAGGATTGCGATAAAACTGATAATCCCATTGCAGATAATGTAGATGAAATTTCGGTCTGTGTCCATCAAGAACAGCGAAGCGAAGAAAAATGCGCTAAATTTAGGATAGTAAATTGTATGTGGATTACGTCTACTGGGGATACCACGGTTAAAAAAATCGCACCGCTTACTCTACCTCAAGGTGGTGTGGAAAAGAGTTTTTAGGACAGAACGCGTGTTGAACTACACTTTACGGCACTCGTATGCCAGAACTATTAATTTAAAAATAAAAAAAAATGGTTATTACATAAATTGTAGGAAATTTTGTGGAAACCCATTTTTAGATAACTTTTTATTTAGAGTATAGGTGGTACGAAAACGATCCATGGTCGCTCGGATAGACGATTATGTCGACATTAAAACATTCCCGAACTGCAAACACGATTCCGAAAAAAATATTCCAATTGAAAACAATTTTCAAGCGTTGTTCTGGCATTAGTCTATTCATGATAAAACGACAAACCATATCTGACCAATTTATGACAGTTTCATACCTGCTAAAAAAAACACCCTATATGTGCATACTAAGTACTTATAAATGTCATATCAAGCAATATTGCGATAAGCTATGAAAAATAAGTCAACTGATTCTGATTTCTTACATGCAGCCTAAATTGCACTCGAAAATAGGTCAACGAAGTTAACTAAAACGAGAAAAAAAAATGAAATTAATACGCACCAAATTGGCACCACACGTCCACCAGCACCCTCCACGAATTTAACATAGGATGCAGCTATATAGCTTATGTATTCTTTATCCGGATAACTGCGTGCAATTAGTCCTTCGTTGTACACCTCTATAGATAGTATGCCCACAATGGGCAAATCGTTTAGCACGGTGTCATCCTCAACCGGTAGAGCAGCAAATGTGCCGGTGATGAGCAAGCACAGCAGATAGATAACACTTAACAGCTGCATTATTTTGAAGGCGCAAAATCTTGTGAAACCACTTTTTTCGTGCAATTAATATACGCCGAACCGATTAATCGAAACTAATTAAATAAGCTAGTCAGTCCAGTACGCCGTGCCGTAATTCACTTTGAGTCGCTGCTGCACGTTATTCCGTCCATATGCTTTCGCGGCTGTCGCAAAACTGAAGACTGAAAGCGTTGTGCATTTGAAATTATACAATATTATTTATTAGAAAGAACAAAGCAAAACAGACACAAATAAAAAAATCAACGAAAAATCAACGAAAACTATTTGCTGAGTAATGAAAGCCAAGCTGAGCCATAAACTATGAAAACACTTGGTTGTACAAAATTAAATAAACAAAAAAAATAATCATTCTACTGATTGAAGTTTGTATATTACGTATGTATGTACATATGTATGTATATAAATATATTGCAAATATATTACAATACATTAGAAGAAGCACACATGTTAGTATGCCTTCGGTTACCGACCGATGACAAACCACCTACCGCGCTCCACCGGTTTTCACTAATGTCTATTGTCTGACTGACTGACTGACTGACTGACTGATAACGACAGCAAACCAGAGTATGTTGATTTATTACATACATAAATTATAGGTATTAACTTACAACGACCTGCGTAATATTACACTAGTTTCGTATTTTGACACCTTCTTATACTAACTTCCGAGTACGACGAAATCTGGGGGAGTTATTGAAGCATATTAAAATGCTAATTAGTTTAAACTGAAAATTGTTTTTAAGCGGGGAATCACAGTGGCGTTAATGGGGATTTTTATTTATAAAAAAAAAAATCATCTCATATATTGAATTTCTTTCAAGTTTTTGCTTGTAATCGATTTGTTTGCACTTATCCGTTAAAATTGGTTTTCAGTACAGTGGTGTAGTATAACAGGGGAGTAAGCTGCTAAATCCTAAATTTTGCACACACTATTTTGGAAAAAAGGGATGATTAAAACGGAATTGAGTTACATTTGTAGAAACTTTGTTAATTCGTAGGCATGCAAATTATTTTCATTAAGATTTAAGAAGTCCGCTATATGATAAAAAATTACCATTTATTGAAGTGCGTATTATTGGTATAAAAATTATACATTTCAGATGAAGGGTGCAGAATAAACTTAAATAACTTATTTCGATATTAAAAAAAATATTCAGTATAGACATATGTATGTCAACTTTAAAGATAACTTGGACGATATTAAGGCACTACCCGACTTATGTAATAGTCAATTAGTCAACACAGTAGATTTATCTTGGTGAATAAAATGCAGATACATAGGTCTTTATTTAGATTACCCTCGATATAATCCATATTACAAATATTTAAAACAAAAAAGAAAAATTTGGAATAATATTTAAGTAGAATTACAGTTCAATATTGTTTCAAATTCTTGGACTGGTTCAACGACGTTCTGTGCAACCGAAGCTTCACATGTACATGTACCTAAAGTTAGCGGTAAGTTTCTATGATATATTTGGCAGGCTTATTCTGGTAGGCTCTATGGGGTATAATTATATAAGATTGATTTTAAAATAGTTTCTAAATCATAGTACAGACACGATAAAAAATAGTAAAGCACAGAAAAATTGCACATCAAAACGTTAACTTCGGAAGAACCGAAGCTTTAATAACATTCACATGAAGTTTCAAGTTATGTACTCAGCAGGTATAAAGAAATAAATAATTTTAAAACATAACAACTTAGAGGTGTGCGTAAAGTTTGTTGGGGGCTACACGTAAAAGTGGGCAGGACATGCCCCTTGATAATTCCATTATGTTAAGCGTCAGAAGTCACCATATCAAATTTTCAATTGATTTTGCATAATGAAAAAAATGTTCAAGTAAAATATCTAAAAGGGGCTACACATAAAAAACTTGGCACAGACTTTTTTATATATGTAAAGCGTCCATTCATAAGAAGCTACCATATAGCGGTTAAAGTTGATATTGGAGGAAATAAATATTTTGTTCATACAAAAACCAAAAAGAGGGGGTGAGATTGTTTGGCGCCTAACCCTAAAAGTGAGCGGGACACATCCCTTAATATTTATGTAAAGTGTTCGTCCATAGAAAGCCACGATATCATCATGTATTTAGAGACATATTAAGGACCATATAGATTGATACCTTCATTCAAAAATTGTAGCATTAGGCAAAACATTCAGAGCACTTTTTTGGTTACGGCAAGGTAGTTATCATGCATCCCTCGTATATCCTACTAATACTACTAATATTATAAATGTAATATTGTAAGGGCACCAACCAGCCGGGTATCAGCTAGGGAGGCAGGGAGATACATCATAAAGCATTCACGCATTGAGTTTATATAATTGGAACATATTATCGGAGTATTTTAACCGGTCTTAAGCTAAAACAAGTAAGAATGAAGCAGAATACGACTACTACAGACTTACCTGATACAGTCACTTGGGCTGAGTTGGACAACCTTTGACTGCACAAATCTCCTTGTGCCGATCGGTCCGGGGCGAAAACCCAGTCGTCCTTGAGAACGTTTTATTCCTGATAGTAGCATAGGGGAGTATGATTATACTTCTGGAAGGGCTCAATTGCAATGTAATACAATGTAATATTAGGTGGAAGACCACCACCTATTAATGAGAGAGAAAAATATCTCCCTCGTACCATCAGGACCAAACTGGCACAGTTGAGATCCGGTTGGAGCAATATGCTCAAGTGATACAGGAAAAGAATTGGGATAAGCAATAATAATTGCTGCCCCGAATGTGGTCAAACACCGTTGTTTAATTGCCCGTCCCATCCGACTCAATTTCCTGATGCAGCCCAAATCAAAAAAACTACAGACTTTGAAGTTTTAAATCAATTTTAAAAAGTAAAAAAAAAAGTTAAGTAAAAGTTAATTAATTAAATAGAAAAAACTCAAGATAAACACACTTTTTTCGATTTTGCGGATTTGAAAAGTGTGCATATACTGGTCAAATGGCCATCAAATTAAATATAAAACATTTGCGTATGGTAAAGGAGAATCTAAATGTCGAAGTCTGAAATCTCAAGCTCTTATAGTTTCTGAGATCTGTTGTCTCGTACATCCAGACGGACGGACGGAAAGAGGGACATAGCTCCATCGACTTAGTTTATAATAATGATCAATATGCCACGCCTTCTACTGCCTATTACGTACATACATTAGCATAAACTTGTTCTACCGTTGTCCCTTTAAGTACAGGCTATCATGAATCAGGCACTGGTTTTAATATTTGTTTGGATAAAGCTCTTGTATGTACAATAGGGGTATGACTTTTTAACTTTTTTTTTTAATACAATACACAAGGCTTGGCGATGAGCCTATGATAGAAGTTATGGAAAGTGTCTTAAATTTAACTTAATTTGTAGAAAATTTAAGTTCTCACAATTCGCAGGAAAAAAACACAAAAATTTCGGTGTTTACAATGTGCACCTCACTGATTTAAGATTTTGTGTCACTCTGTTAAACACCGGTAAAACCTGAGATCCAATAGTTTTCACACGTAATCAATCAATTTGTAAAAAAGAAGTTTAGGCGATTATAAGTTTAATCTTTAAATATTAGTTTAATCTTTGAAATCAATAAAAATTCTACAAAGTGCCATCCCTGCGAAAGATTTTTGCCATAGAATTAACCAAAAATACTTTTTTCATTATTTCGTTGGCATTCCTCATCTGATAGTAGCATGTAAATTTGATTTTAAAAAAATAGTCATACGACTAATGTACATGCTCGTATATTGTCTACAGTATATTGTCTACTTCATAAAACTTCTCCACACATCAAACCTTTGACGACCTCTGGTACACCGGAAATCATTTTACCTTCGAATTTTTGACAGGTTCAGGTTTTTGGAGCTTTTTTGGAACAAAACGTGTCTCCGGCCCTATATATCGGTAATTATCACTCCTACGACTTGGGATCTAACATTTTCCGTATCTCTGCTAGTTTCGGAGATAAAGGAAAAAATATTAAAAATATCCGATTTTTGCCAACTCTATAATTAAAATTTTTTTTTGGAGACATCCGCTAACCTTGCAAATAGATTATCACCACAGAATTCAGCATACCCAAATTAAGTAAAATAGCCCTATCTCACGAACTCTACAGAAAATATCAAAAAAAAAAAAAAAAAAAACTCCAACAGTGTCATTGGATTGAATTTACCAGTCCAGGAGAATATACTGCTATTCCCAAGTGAATTCAAATAGCGACGAAATTCTTGGATATGGACCATTTTAACGAAATCGAGTCCGAACAAATTATTCGGATTCGAAAATCAGAACACAGGCGTAAGTGAATTTTTACCGACCAAGCTAGAACAAGAACGCTGCAATAGAGTGCACTCTACAGTCGAGATACCCTACACCTTGTTTAATGCTCCTTATATGAATCATTGTATTTATTATATGCGGGAATTGATGAAATATTAGAATTAATTAAAAAGAAAAACAAAACATGTTCATACAAAAACTCAAAAAATGGGGGCCAGGTTTGAAAGGAGCTGCCGAAAGGAGGATCCGATCTGGACCTAAGCAGTATATTTTATTAGGATTTACGTGAGTACACCAAATGTCCAGTTTCTAGCGTAATAAACAAAAGCAAAAAAAAATGTCCTCCAAATACTTAAAAATGGGCGCCAGGTTATATGAAGTAAGGTTGGCATGTTCTTTTAATAATATCTCAAGAAGGAAAAGGAAAATAAAAATTTCCAAACTTAAAGTTTCTATCTCCTATAGTCTCCGAGATCTGTTCGTTCAGGCAGACGGTTGGAAGAACGTACGTATGGGCAGACGGGCATGTCCAAACCGACTCGTCTTACGATGCTGATTAAGAATATATATGCTTTATGGGGTCTGTCGTGCCTCCTTCTGCCTTTTATATATATTTGCACTAACTTTATATATCCTTTTACCATATGAGCACAGGATATGCAAACTTTAATTATTTTGACTACGTCTATGGATTTCTTTAGAATGCATTGTAATACAACGTTGAGGAGAAGGGAAGTGAGGAGGCGCGTGAATTATTACGACGCCGCGCACATTAAATGGAATTGGCTCATTAAAGATAAAATTAAAATTACTCAAAAGCAAATAGAACAGTAGAAAATTAAACTTACACTTAACCGCAGCAACGAAAACACAAGAGTCACAAAATATAAAGCATTTTTACACACAGCACAAGAAAAAAACAAATTCGAATAAATTATTAAAGCGGCGTTGATTGCGTTTGCTTCCGCGCTGCGAGGGACAGTGGGAGCGAGGGAGTTAGATAACAGAAAAACAGCTGTTATCTTGCAACACACGACGATGACGATTATGTCAACAGGTGAATGGGTGCGCGGTGAGAAGAAGCAGCAGTGTCGATTAAGCGAACCGAAATACAAAAGGAAACAAAAATAAAAAAGTTTTTACTTATACAAAGTATAATATATAGATAATAAAACTGTTTGCACTTGAACTAATTCATTTGTAACTTCTGCTTTATGCTGCTCTGTATGCTTAACAGATACTTCATTTCCACAAGCAACGACTTTGCCGCCTCTAAGTTCTGCGCATCAAAATGTGCGCTCAATTGTTTAGCTTTGTGCTCCATTTCAAGCAATAAATCTGCATTAATTTTTAACAATTCAGTGTCGCTTGCAGCCTCCTCAACAGCTTCGTTTCGCTCCATCATCTCCATGAGAAATTCCTTATTCAATGCGCTATTATCCTGCGGCATCTCTTGGCCGTGCAGCCGCAGCAAATATCGACCACGCTCAATGGGCGCAGAAAGCGTTTTGTATGCCTTATTAATGAGTGAACTCCAATCGTTAGAATTTTCCTGCTCGCGTTTGGTTCTAGATACATATATAAATTAAAGAGTCTTAAGTTGCAGCAATTGCGTTTAACTAAAGTGTTTCACTCACTTATTACTAAATTTATCCGGGTGCACAAGTGTCTGCAGCTGTCGGAAACGTTTTGTCAGTGCCTGCTGCTCCAGCGTAAAATTAGTCGGAAATTGCAGCAGCTCAAAGTAGTTCTGTTGGTGAAGTTTATGCATATACAAATATATTTTTATTACTTTATATACTTACAATACTCATATCAACATCCTGTAGATGACCACAATCTGCACATATCATGTGCTCACGTTTAGCCGTGGTTTGTTTACAGTTCCAGCATTCGTTAGCTGACGCCGCGGCCGCTGCGGAGGATGTGTAGCAGCGTTGTGAAATTGTAGCTATGCAATGTGCTGCAGGAGTAGATGTTTCCGGCGGCAATAATCTGGCGGCACAACTGGTAGCCAATAGCGTCATGGACCGACTACTACTACTACTACTGTAATCACAATGTCTCGCCTGTGTAACAGCAGCATTGCTAATTAAACGTAAGCGTCGCATTACAAAAGCACACAAGTTAACAAGTTAATTACACAATAAAATTAGAATATAATACATATCACATAATCACAACAAAACTCAGCTGTTTGTTTGACTGGCAACAGTGTGTGTGTTGTGTGCCGGTGCCAACAGTGAATATATATATACACGTCGCCTGCACAATGTGAATGACAATAATTTTAAGATATGAACACTTACAATATGCACAGTGGGACAAATTATCAATCTGACCCGTATTTAATATTAAGTTAAAGAACTAAGGATTAAACTTTGGTCTGACATTATTTTATGTAGTGAAAAATTAATGCTGCCTTTACACATTTATGGGTTCTCAGCTGTGTTGCTGTCAAAAATATCAGATGTGAATAAATCAATAATAAATCATTATTTTATTTAATTTTAAAGTTTATCCGAAAAGCAAATTTTATGAACATTTTTTTATTATTTTTAGAGCCGTTCTCACAACTTACCGATACATAATAAAATACGTAACGGCAAGATATGATATAGGCGGAATAATATTGAGTAGTGTATGTCACGACATCACAATTATAATAAATCAATTTTGAGTAGCATTGGAGAATAGTTGAAGAGGTGGACAGTCCAATTGCAAAAACGTAAACACAATAAAATTATAAATTAGCAAAATAAAAATGGATGCATTTAAAATTTTAGTACAAAATTTCAATTTTGTTTGTTTTCATTTTGCTTTTATTTTTTATCGATCGAGTTGCAAAAAATTTTTAAAAATTTATTGGCTAATATGAGCGATAAAGATATAGGCAAGTCATGAAAACGGCCCTTAGTATGATAATTACAATTCTTGTCGTTTTTTTGTGTAAAAAAAATGAGTTTGAAGAGAAAGCTACTTTGTTAATGCTAAATACTAAATAATTGTGCGCAATTAATTGTCAGCCATTTGAAGATTCTCAGATATCTAAAGAAAGATTAAATTAATTTAATTGCACTTTCCTCGCCGAATGCCTACAATTATTTGTAATTATTTATATTTTTGAATTGGACATCATTTATTTAGAAAAAAAAATGTTTGTTATATGTACATATATGTATATACAGACAATGTTATGAAACTCTGAGCGATCGTACGGCGTGATCTCTGCCCCGGCTAGCAGCGGCTCCTTGGGCGAGCTTACGTCGTCGAGGGAGAGAACAATAAAATTTGTTTACGACAACAACAGTACAAGAATCAAAATGACAAAAGACATCGGATCAAGGTGGAGTGATCTTCACGAGATATGCCCACCCAGCCCCATTCACATCGTTTTAATACATTAATATATTTTTTTTTTTTTTTGGTTTCAGCTAGTCCGTCATGCTGTTAATAGTAGTCGTCCCAACAACAACAATCAAAAAATTTCGGCACGAACTGTTTTTCATCGAGTACTCGGATAACAAAAACGTTTGCTACCGAAAACACTTTACATACTCAAAAAACAGGTGACAATTTCATCATCAAAAAATTTTCATCGATATCAGTATTGGGCTTTAGTAAAAAATATATATATGTACATATATATAGATAAATGTTTTAATCAAAAAAGTTACAGGTTCTTTTCTTTTAAAATTTTTTTTTTTTTACATGAAAGGCGGACACATAACCGCGTTAGTGTCCATTCGCCAACAAAAAAAATAAACAAAAAGAATCCTGCTTCCTCCTGACGCGTTTTCCTACACCTGAAAGAGTTCTTTATGCTCGGGTTGGCCGTTATTGACAAGATTTGCAACTCGCACTTGGGCTTTGGTAGTACGAAATGAATAACAAAAGTAAGAGTGGGTTAATGGGACCACGTACATAATAAAATATAAGTATATAGACATATAAACAGAAATAAACAGATAAACAAATAGATAAATAAATATAAATTAATAAATTATTAAATAAATAATAATAAAAAAATAGTAATAAATAAATAGTATTAATTAAATGAAGCGCTTTGCAAAACTAAGGGCTTCAAAAATTCATTTATAGACGGAGTTAGGATTCGCCGACCTGCGATGCAGTAATGCGATAGGTTTTTTTTTTTGTACCAGCTTTGTAGTGGTGACTGTGGTAATTGGTGAAAATTTCAAATCTTTCACCGGAAAGAACTGAACTACGGCTTTACTTATTTCGCGCTCGATTCACGAGAAAGTTGTTGTTGCTTATTGTGGCAACAGAGAAAAAAATCTCGTAAAATATACATAATTTGGTTTATAATTATAAAAACCTGTAGCCACCGGGGTTCAAGTGGCTTATAGAACCTTCTATTTTTTTTGACCGCCGTCGACATCTCAAACCTTTCACTCCGATTTTTAACGTGTAAGTGAAAGTCGACAATGTTTCCGGTTTAATCCACAGTGCACTTTCCCCAATATAGAAGCAGTCCTCTTGAAGGCGGACTGCATTTTCAGTCTCAAATAAACTACGGAAATGTAATCACAGCAGCGTGCTGTTATTGTTTATTATTAGTTTATTGTTACTCCGACTTTAGGCCTTCCACCGCCGGAGATCAACCAAGCCTTGATTTGCACACAACCAAACACATATACTGATTGAACAAGTTATGGACCCAGGCCGGGTAGACCTGGGTGGTGTTAAATTTTAATTAAAAGTGTAACCAGGTGTTTATTGGATTGAGACAGTAGCCACAATTAGTACGATGTACCAGATCGACAGGGTCGATGAGACGAATTATGACTCGTGGTGCACTCAGATTCGCAGCGTATTGGTTCACACTGAAGTATGGAAAGTGGCATCTGGTAAGCTTAAGGCAGAGCCTGAGAGCAAATGGTATGACAAGGATGAGAAGGCATTGGCTTTGATCACGTAGAGCGTGAAGCCATCTCAACTGAATTATCTGAAGCATTGCAGAAGCGCAGTCGACGCTTGGAATAAGCTCAAGGGGGTATATGAACCTAGTGAGCCGGTAGGTTAAGTGTTTTTATGCAAGAAGTTGCTCGGACATTTGAACGCATTTAGTGTCGCATTGGACAAGCTAGCCAAGGTTGGCATTGAACTGCAGAAGGAACTCGTCGTCATTATCTTACTATCAAGTCATCCAAAATTAGGAATTTGAGAATTTCGTCATTGCTATGGAGACAAGAGAGATTACTCCAGTATGACAGATCTTGTAAAGAAGTCGTTGGTGGTTGGGATTGACAAGGTGAATTTTGATGAAGTCAATTCGTGCAAGACGTGCGTGAAGTGTAAAATTCACACACAGCCGTTATCTAAGGCATCGGAGAACATTTGCTGTATATCATTCATGCTAGTACATTCCGAAATAAGCGAATCTTTATGGCCAGAGGCAGTACAGACATCGTGGTACCTAAGGAACAGATCACCTAGCACATCATTGAAAGGTAAGACGCCATACGATGCATGGTACGGCAGAAAAGTGAAAGTGAATCACTTCAAAGTATTTGGTGCGATGGCCGTAGGCCTAGATAGGACGCACCATAAGAAATTTGCAGCCAAAGGCAAGGAGTATCGAATGATTAGTTATTCGAAGTTATCGAAAACCTGACGATTCTCTGCATCATAGAGGCGACTCTATGATGCAGAGAATCGTCATGTTGTTGAAAAGCGAGATGCCATTTTTGATGAGCAGATCGGCAAGACGTGCGACACACATGAGTCCAGTGCAGTGTCGAATGCAAGAGAAGCATGCAGCGATGCAATCACATTCAGTTTGCAAGAGAAATGTGAAGAATTTCAGCCAGAGGTGGTTGATAGAAGCGACTAAAGCGACGAGCAGGAAGAAAGCAGAGAGTACGAGAAAGATAGGCCAAAAGATCGTCCGGACCAAAGATCGTCCGTACAGGCAAGCCGGGTCGTACGAAAAAAAGTTCAACGTCCTAAATGCATTAGGCGTTGACGAGACTATAATTCCGCAGGACTACGCAGAGGCAGTAAGTAGTGAAAATGCACCTTTTTGACAATCAGCCATGATGAAGGAGTATGCAGTTTTGGTGGCCAATGGTGCGTGCACAGTAGGAGATTTTCCGGAGGGACAGAAAGCAAAAGTATGTTCGCAGAAATTCGGTATTAACTACAAAGAAACTTATTCGCCCGTTTGTCATTGTGAGTTGTCCGACCGTAGATGTATAAGCGTATCAGTCAGACATCGGCGAGTTGATGTGGTTAGCATTAACAGCAAGGCCGGATATTTATCATTCGGTGGTAGAGTTTGCCCAACGCAACAATAATCCGCACAAAGAACATCTGTCCGGAGTAAAGCATGTGATGCGGCATCTGGCAGCGATGATAAACGTGAAGCTACACTATTGTGGCTTGGATGTATTCACAGAAAATTTGTCAAAGCAGAAAGAAATGAAAGAAATGATACTTAAGATTCGCATCGAGGAAGGTAGATCAACCAAGCCTTGATATTTCCACACAATGATACATATTTACTAATTAAACACTAGCAATAATATTAGTAGGCGAAATAATAATAAAACAAACTATTTCAAATTCTTTTTTTATGTTAAAGTAAATTTTCTGTCAATCACTTAATTCTCATTTTAAACTTATTCAAAATTATTTTTTACTTTTTAGTTCACATTACTATTAAAGCGTGTTTTTTTAGTTTTTTTTAAACTATAATTTTTCTATGGGTATTCCTTTTTGGTTTATTTTGAGGGGGTCGGCAATACAACACGTTTAGTTGTAAAGATAACTTGTGTGGTCTTGCTTTCGTTAATTTTTATAGCCCACTTACTAAACCAGGCTATGGTGTTGTCTAGTATACTTTGGAGTTTTTGGGAAGCTACATTTATGTCATTGTGGGCATAAAACAGAATTGTATCATCTGCAAAAGTTGCAATGATAGAAGACGGCTCCTCGGACTTTGGTAAATCTTGAGGGAAAAGTAAATAAAAAAGGGGTCCCAACACACTGCCTTGGGGTATTCCTGCATTAATCTGTCTAATTGAAGAGAAAGCTTCTTTAACTTTTACATAGAAGTGCCCATCTGATAAGTAACTCTTTAGCAGTAGGTAGAAGTCATGCGGAAGTAGGGATTTTAGTTTGAATAATAATCCCTTATGCCATACCTTGTCAAAAGCCTTTTCTATTCAATATTCATATGCAATATTTTTTTATCGTCATGGTCTGTTGAAATTTTATTAGCTACCCTATGTATTTGTTCAATTGTTGAGTGTTGTTTTCTAAATCCAAACTGATGGTCAGGCATAATGAAGCTATTGTCAAGTATGTGTTATAATCTGTCTTTGAGTATTCTTTCAAACACCTTTGATAAAATCGGCATAAAGCTTATCGGTCTATATGAAGCTGATTTGTGGCATCTTTGCCAGGCTTAGGTATAGCTATGACTTCAGCTACCTTCCATGTCTTTGGAAAATATTTTAGTATAATTACAGCATTGAACAAATTTCGGAGATAGCTTATAGCTTTCGATGGAAGTTCTTTAAGCCGCTTTCCAGTCATCATATCAAACCCGGCCGATTTTTTTATTTTAGTTTTATCAATAGCTTTTGTTATCTCATTGTCAAACTGAATAAGGCAACAAAAGATCTTAAAGAAGTTTTAAAGAAGCATAATAACGCCGCCATCACAATCTATCTTAAGAAATTAACACCTACTTCTGACACAAACTACTCACTGTGGAGAGCAACAAAAACTATTAGACTAATAAAATTGTAAAACCAATTCCGAAAAAGCAAATATACTAGCAGATCACTTCGAAGACGTTTTTTCACTAGACACTCATGTAGTGAACTTTCAGGAATGTAATAGCCAACAGCACCAATACAAAATTAAGAAAATCACGACCAGTGAATTAAAAAGACAAATAGAGAAAATTGATGACAAAAAATCTCCAGGCATCGCAAATAACTGCGTTACCTAAACCTGGAAAAGATGCGACAAAACCGTCATCCTATAGGCCAATCAGTCTTCTACCGATATTAACCAAAGTATTCGAAAGAATTTTATTTGATCGGCTTGAACCAATTATGATATCCAAACGATGCATCCCAGACCATCAATTTGGATTCCGCCGAAAACATTCCACCATTCAACAAATCCACAGAGTGACTAATAAAGTATCTGCGGATTTAGTAGCCACAAAATTCTGCATAGGTGTTTTTATTGATGTGGAAAAAGCATTTGGTGAGGTGTGACACGACGGCTTACTACACAAGCTAAAAAGTATGCTGTCAACTCAACTCTATAACTTAATTAAAAGTTATCTAAATTATCGATATTTCCTTATTAAATGCAACAATGAATACTCGTCTCTAAGACCATTTAAAGCTGGAGTTCCACAGGGTAGTATTCTCGGACCCCTGTTGTACAGTCTGCACACAGCAGACATTCCATATCCAAAAGACGAGTCGGCCATGCTAGCCATGTTTGCTGATGATACGATACTACTCTATGCCCACAATAATATAGCTACTGCTACAGGGAGACTGCAAAAAATACTTGACGAAACAACAAACTGGTTTAACAAGTGGAATATTAAAATCAATGATCAAAAGACAATTCAAGTTATATATAATAATAAAATAAGATACACTTCTCAGCCACTCAAAATAAATAATAAGGAAATGCCCATTAAATCTGTAGCTAAATACCTACGCATGTACATTGACAACAGAATAAATTGGAGGTAACACATACAACGAAAAAGGGATCAAATAAAACTTTAATTTAAACAACTATATTGGTTCCTAAAGAAGAACTCAATTTTGACAATGGAAAGTAAACTCTTGATCTACAAAGCCATTATAAAAGCAGTATGGACCTATGGTATTCAGTTATGGGGCACTTCAAAGAAGACAAACATTTCAGTTATACAAAGACAACAATCAAAAATACTTCGTAGTATAGTTTACGCGGAATGGTATATTTTAAATTTAGACATTCATAAAGATTTGCACATATTGCCAATAAATGACGAAATAAAAAACTACAGCAGAAAATATCAAACAAAAGTCGAAATACATTCGAACCGAGAAATAAGTAACATTTCTACCCAGGAATTACTAACAGCCAGACGCCTTAAAAGACTGAGACTAATAGATTTAATCTAATATATGTTAAAAAATAAGTTTATCATAGTTTCGTTAACACAAATAAATAATTGAATGTAATAATATATACTTGTAAACCACACTCCCAGCAGACAGGATTATAGTGCTCACCTTGTCATTATGACCCTTATTCATGTTAAAAAAAAAGTACTTAGTATCTTTAAGATAGATGTACAAATAAAATGGGAAATAAAAAAAAATAAAAAATAAAAAAAAAAATCTCATTGTCAGTTACATATCGGATTAGAATGTTGCAAAAGGAGCAGCTTGATGATATGGTCCTAATTTTGTGGATTGTTTATAAACGTTTTTTGATAAAAGTCAGCAAGGACGGAAGATTTTTCAAAATCTGTCCAAGTCCAAGTGCCATCTGGCTTCTGAAGTGGTGGAGTGTGTGTTCCAAAGAGAGAAATTAGAATCTATGGTTGGAGTCAGATGAGTTAGATACTTTTCTATACTTTTATTTGCATTTCGCTTAACAGCTCTCTCTCTCTCTCTCTCTTTTTTTTAAGTTCTTTAGTCGCTCTATTAAGTCTCTTTTTATCTTCGGGATATCTTGTAGCTTGCAACTTTTTCCGAAGCTTTCTTTTTTTTTTCAATTTGTTGAATGTTGAATGGAGTGTATACTTGGCAGCCTCTTTTTGAGTTAAAATAGGGGTAGAATTAAGAGCTGATTCAGCTACAGTGTCATTAAAATATATTACGGAATTTTGAATATCATTTGTTGATTTTAAAGATATATCCGATCGTAAATGTAGCTCTAAAATTCTTTATATGCTTGCCAGTCGGTCTTAGAGTTATAAAGGGTTGGCTTCGGATTGTCTGTAGCAAGAGAAGTCAAGTAATCAAGTTGAATTCGAGAGTGGTCAGAAGACAATTCAAAACGGGATTTGATGGAAATGTGTTTGATACTAATGTTTTTGATAACAGAAAAGTTTATGATATCTGGCACTTTACGTGGATCTGTTGGCCAGTAAGTAGGTTCCCCAGTTGATACGTGCTGTTATAGCTGTTATATTGGGACAGAGTAACTTTGTATTTTGGGGGACTATATAAGGCGGAAATAGTTAGGGGACCAAGCTAATCAATTAATAAATGGAAGTAGCTTGGATATAATCGCAGCTGTAATTTTTAGTTTCAGTAAATTTAATTTTATTTTTTACGATTATTGCTGAGCCCTCATGAGCCGTTCCGTCTGGATGGTTAGTATTAAACAAAGTGTACCATGTGATGTTAATGAAATGTTTTTTTCGTGAGATGGGTTTCTGATATAAGTGCCAGATCAATATTATTTTCATATAAAAATTATTTCAATTGAAAAACATGTTGCCTTAGCCCGTTAGCATTCCAAAATATAATACGTAGGTTATCTGGGACCATATTTACGTGCTGTTTTTGGACACGAGTAGTGTAACAACATTTAGAATGGCCGACATTTGCTGCATTAGTTGTTTCATCATAATTTTTAGCTCTTGCATATCATTATCTTGCGTTGGATTGGATATAATTGGATTTTGTATGGTGGACGTCGGTGCAGTGGATAGTGGTGGGAAGTTTGAAGCTTGGATTTGATTTCTATTTTGGAGACACGAGACAACATTAACTTGATGAGTAGGACCAATCGCATGGAAGTTTACAGTTGTTGAACTGTGGGTTCTGACCATTTGAGCATGTCCATTTGTTTGTCTGTCTGTGAGCTTCACAGAGCATTTTCCGTTAATATTTGAAATATTGGTTTGAAAGTTGGTGTAGCCACTTTTTATAACACAAGTATTTTGGTACTACGAGAAGGTATAGCTACATTTTGTATATATTTTGTTGTATCGAATATGTTTGAATTTAAGCAATAATTTATAAAATAGTAATTGTTTTAAAATTGGTAAATTCAATTAAAAATAGTCGATATTGTATAAATTGTACACTTGAGAATGCGATATCTCAACTGTCATACGTGGTGTAAGAATTTGATTTACTGATAAATCAAAAATAAAAATCGCTATTAAGGTGAATAAGCAACTTATTTTTGGACGTACCAGAAACTATATAATATAATAAAATAGATTAATATAATAAAATTGTTCTCCCTATAAACAAATCCTGTTGTAAAAGCCTCCTACGATTAGTGCATTTATGAATACAAAACTCGTCTCAAATCTATTAGGCAATGTGTTTATTGTAACGTAAAGTGTAAAAACATCAGGGAGAAATGATAGAGCTTCGTTATCTTCAAAATTGACTCTTAAACGTGATCTCACGGACAAAAAAAAAAAAAAGCAAGATTAAACCTCGGAAAAAAAGAGATTAATTATAGTGCGCGTGTGTGAAGAAATTAACAACAAGCCGTTATCTACGTAGCTCCGACTGCAATTGCACCCAGTTCTGTGTGTGAGGATCCGCCTCCTGTTGCGCTTCTACGACTGCTGTTGCGCCATACCTGTCCTCCACTGCTACTGTATTGTGTCTGCATCTGTCGTCCCGCTGCCATCCCGTGTTGCCGTCAACGTTCGCTGCTGCACCTAGCAACCGACGCGTAATAATCTGACAAATCGCTTGGCCAAAAAGGCGAATTTCGATGCAGTATATAGTATATGCCATATACGGCGTAACAAGGGTGGCCAAGCCCTGTGCACACGCGCACATTTGTGGTTGTAAAAGCGCATCAGTATAGCCGAGTGGCAGCAGTCAGTCTACGTAGCACTCAAACAAATTACACAAACAATTTATTGTTGTTTGTTTTGTTTTTTTTTTTACTTGAAAAAAAAAACAGCTTTGTCGTGTGTTTTGTTGCTATAAATCGGTCGAGGCGAATTTTTTCCCAGATTTTGTTGTTGTTTCTGTGGATTGAGGAACACTTAAAAAAATTGTTGTTTCATTTTAGTTTAAAACTAAAATATTTTGATTTTAAAAATGAATTTATTATCTGCAAAAGAGAAGTGGGAAAGTAATGTTTTCTTTACTCATAACTTTATGTCTGAGCCGCAATGCTTAATTTGCTTTGTAAAATTTCAAACGGACAGAGAGTTTCATCAAGAAATTTCATGCAGATACAATTTTTTGGAGTGCACATGTAAAAATATATATATATATTTTTTTTTAAACTTTGAATGTATTTGTGTTTGCACTTCCATAAGAAACTTTTGGGCACCCTTGCGGTATAATGTTGGATGCCTTTCCACATCACACATTACTGACGTGAGCACAGTTGCCACGTCTTATATTGCTTTGCAACAAATTTCGAGGCACCGTTTCTTTTAGCTTTGTTGACATAAACGACGGCACAAAATGTAAAATGGAGTAAGCTATTCACAAAACTGAGATTTGATCAACTATGTGTATGTATATGGCCTTTTTGTCAATAGTCTAAATCCGGCTTTATAGAGTTATTACAAAATAAAAAAAAATAAAATCATTTTTCGAAAACTTATTTGATGTTTTTTTTTTGTCAAATTCACAAATATTATCTCATAAGATTGCAGAATTTCTGGAATCTCTTCAATAAATCACAATAGTTTGGGTTTGTGAATGTATGTGCGTAAGGTTGGCAGCAGTGTCTTTTGTATATATGATTGGTAAATTGAATGACAAAATATAAAGACGCAGCTGATTCGTGCAACTAAAAAAAAAAAATACTTTTACGCATAAATTTTAACATTTTACGCAAATTACAACTTCGTATAAAATTGTTGTTGTATTTAACTTAACGCTAGGTTAAACATAAATATCTTGCAAGATGTCCGCACCAGCACCATTGGAAAATCTGGAGATGAAATTGGAAATGTTTATCGAGAATGTGCGTCAAATTCGCATAATTGTAAGCGATTTTCAGCCGCAAGGACAAAATGTGCTAAATCAGAAAATGTAAGTCAAACGCCTGGATAGGCGTTTTTTAAGGAGGCGCAGCGTCACTCATTTTTGCAGTTGTTATGAATTTTCTTAGTACCTAATTCTCATCCATCTGCCTCAAATATTTACTGATAAGTGATGAATTTTGATTTTTTCTATATACAAGTAGTAGGCCTTTTTCACCGCCTTTTTCACTGGATTTTGTTTCTCCCGGTGTACTTTACATATGTACCAAATGACCTATACATATATGTATCAAATAGTTACTTACTTATGTGGCTCTACAACCGTCAATCGGTGAAGGCCGCACGTAGGAAAGCGCACCATTCGTTGTAGTTTGGTGCGCGCCGGAGCCAGTCGCTGGCAATTCGTAGGTCAGCATAGACCCGATCTTGCCATCATAAGCTCGGACGTCCTCTCTGACGCCGTCCACCAATCAAGTTCAGGTTTCCATCGTATACCTTCAATGCTGGAGCTTCGGGGTTCATCCGGATGAGGTGACCAGCCCAGTGCAGCCATTTGAATTTAATGCTCTGGACTATGTCAACCTCATCAAACAGCTCATACAGCTCGTGGTTCGTACGGGTCATAAACTCGACGCCAACTATAAGGGGACCAAAAATCCTACGAAGAATCTTTCTCTCGAATATTTCTAAAAACGCTGTATAGGTTGATGTCAGGGTCCATGCATCTGCGCCATACAGAAGGACCGCGATTATCAGTGTCTTATAGATTTTTAATTTCGTACGTCGAAATATGGCTCTACGAATCAAATTGTTACTGAAATATAATGAAGTCGCATTTTCCCTTACATTGTGGGGCGTGGTATCACACAAAAAAAAAAAATATATATATATATATACAAAACAAACAAAAAATTACGAATATCCATTGTTAGAATCATGAATTATGGTCTTGAATTCATACAAAGAAGCACTTTCAGTTTTTCTCAAAATTTTAAATTTTTCTTTCCCTAAAACCTTTTTTGAACGCTTACGAAAATTTAAAAAAAAAAAATTTCAAATCGATGCAGCCGGTCGCACACCGGAGTTTTATATATAAAGAAGATATATTAAATGAAACTATCTTTTTCCACCCACAGCCAAAGCCTTGTCACCGGCCTACAGGATATCGACAAGTTGCGTCCACAGGTGCAGGACGTCTTTGTTCCATTCGAGGTGTTCGATTATATCGATCAGGATAAGAATCCGCAACTCTATACCAAAGATTGCGTCGAGAAAGCTTTGGCCAAAAATGAAGAGGTCAAAGGCAAAATCGATGCTTACCGTAAATTTAAGACGAATCTGTTGCTTGAGTTGTTCAAAACCTTTCCAAATGAAATGAATCATTATCGCGCATATCGACCGGATTCGGTATAAATTGATATAGATTCCCTTTTTTTATTTTAATAAGAAATATTAAATACAAATTTTCGAAAAGAAAATCCTATCTACAAATATACACACAACAATTAAACTAATTATATAAAATATGTATGAAGTGTATTTGATTTTGATCGAAATAATTAATAACGCCTGATAGTTAATGTTCCTTCGAGAATAATATATGACATTGCAGCGATGTAGCCAGGGGGTGGGCACAGGTGAGTTGGCAACCACCCCTCATTTTTTATTTTCCAACATCCGCCATAGGATTTATATAAAACTTTGGCATTATTTTGCAAGCTAAAACAAATGCAGGAAAAGTTCATCGGATTTGTAGAACTAATGTATATGAACGCAGGGATTATAGCTACTAATATTAAAGATTTTGTTGTATTACAGGAAAATCGATCAAAAGCAATTTTTGGTCAAGAATCGAACATAAAACTTGTTATTTGCTAAACCATTCATGGCTAATTTTTCAATCAACTGGCAAGTAAATAATAAATTCCTTGAGATCGACTTAAAAATTGGCTAAGCATTTTTAAAACTGACTGAACTAACTCTTCACTGATGTTTTCTACTGAAAAATTAAATAAGAAGAAAATTATCATTGTTTTTTTTTTTATAAAAATGTTTTAATAGTTATTAAAAAATATCATTGTGTTAAATAAAAATCGATATATAAATATATTTACTTATAACAATTTTAATACTTATGATTAAACTTAAAATATTTGGTCGGAAATGAGGGTCGAATTTTGAGTGATAAGGGGATTGGGAAGCCCCAACTCCTCGCAAACGGCGTTTACTGCAGCATTGACTATCATTATGAAAAGTATTGATGGGCTCGAATTCCATCTCGAAGCCCCAGACATCACGTCGAATTTCACGTAGATTGGGCGCTTCACCCGGTTCCAAAAACAGTTGTAAACGTTTGTATGAGCTCCAATACTGTATCTCGTACTCGCTGAGGAAACTCTTTAGCTTTGAACAGTTCCAAAAAGCTAGCGGTCTAATGCGTCCTTCGTATTCTAGTGCGCAGGCAATACTATGGACTATTGAACCATCCACTACGAAGTCCGACAGCTCAAGGAAATCAAGCTCCTTGTAGGTCGACACAAGTGAAAGTAGTTTTTCTAATGTCAGACCTCTCCAATCGCCAACGCCGAGCGTCTTTAAATTAGATGTGTTGGATATGTGACGCTCCAAAAACATATCCTCCGCCTTCCAGCCGTTGAAGATCAATTTTTTCAATTTGCGCATATTCATTGGATCCATTTTGCTGTCCCAGTTGGGCGATAAATTCATGGCAGAATTGTTCAAATTTAGCCCGATGAGCTCTTTCGATTTGGTTGCCAGCAGTAATTGAAATATTCTGTAATTGCCATGGTGCGGACGCTCTTCGGGTATCACCTCCTTTCGGTTGCCATGACGCATTACGTATTGTCGAGGCGCTCCTTCACAATATCATGCTTCAAGTATGCGTAGCTTAGGTAGAAGTAATATATCCGGCAGTACATAACGTATGGTGTGTATATGCAGCCGTAGTATCTCCAGGCTTTCACTCTTCAAATACGGAAGTCGGAGATTTGTGCAACTGCGTGCATCAAGTATGCGCAGCTCGGACAATTGACAAATACTGTTTAACAGATATTTGGGAATTACCGGTATATCGATTAAAAAGAGTTCCTGCAAATGTCGAAATTGCGAAATGTGCAGCGATGTCAATTGTTCCTTGAATAGTGTCAGCGATTTAAGATTTGGCAGACACTGTGGTAATGTATCCACATCGTCGTCATCAACATCTCCGCTGCCCTCCAGTGTGCACATTTTAAACTTCGGAAATTCGTGGACACTAGACTGCAACATGCGTAAGTATTCGGCGAGTCCAGTGAGAAAACGATGGTTCTCATACGTACTGAAGTAGCTGAACTGATTACGCATAGCCCGCACAAAGAATATGTAGTCCTGTTGCAATTCCAGCCTACGGCGCACATCCTTCTGCAATACCGGCCTACGGCGTACATCATTCGTTGGACCCACTTCGCAAGTCGATCCGATGCGGTTCCAAATTTGATTCGCATAGATGTCAGCGATCGGTTTGCATGTCTGTGCAAGTGATATCTGATCGCAGAAATCATTAACGCTGCGGCAAATCTTCAGCACTACGTAGTCATTTAAATCGAGTAGTGGAAATGCATCATACTCTTTATCCGTTGAGTAAGTTTGCATGTCAACATCCTGTTGCATGCCTTGTTCGATATTTTGATATAGACCTTCTGCCATTTTAAATATTGAAACTTGAAAATTTATTTACTTGTATAAGCGGTTTCTTCAGTAGTTGACACTACAGTTAATATTTTTGAACTGATTTCATTTCGGAATATCTACTGCCTTTTATGCAAAGTTCTAACGCTAATGCGGCATAGCAACAGAGTGAGATAGCAACAGTAATTACCGCCGTGCGTGGTTAATGCTGGCATATGTGCAATGGCTACCTGGCACACATATCATGAACATATTATAAAATTGCAGGTGACAGCTGCGGATCTCATGGTTCTTCTCTAGGAAACATGAAAAGTGTAATTAGCGAATTTTTTTTCGAAGAAATTTTTGATTAAATTTGCATATTGTAGATATTTCTCACATGAACCATAGATTTGTGTGGGGCTATATTTTTAAATGGTCCGTTCTGCACATATGCGGAACATTTCAATAGAAATGACGAAAAATTAAAATAAATTAATTTCAAATTGATGATTATCATTAAAGAAAAACGTAAGAAATTGAAATATAATCATTACCATGTAATTTTTATAATATATGTAACTTATAATGATTACGGTCCCTGATTTCAATATAAAAACTTAAAAATAGTGGCTGAAAATCCAGGAGAGTGTTCGCGGAATTAATGAATTATTTTTATTTAAAAGATTGCAACAAGAGCAAAATATATTCGACCGTGGCAGTAGTAATTTTCTGCGAATTAACTTGACTCTTTTTGAATAAAGGTTTTTATTTAAAATGTAATGTTAATTTTATTAAAAAATGCAACAACAAGTATACGAATATGTATGCGTATCAAAATATGCGCAACAATGCGAGACGAGACCCGTTTCGTTTCAAAGCTTGATAACAACACCAATTTATTTTTGAAATAATCATATATATAATTTACAGTTCGGCCTAACTCTGATCTAAATTGTTGATAACGGTGAGAGCAAGAGAAACAATGTTTTACCGCTTACAACTTCGGTTGGCGAACGTGCCGACAATTATAATGAGAGCTGAATAAGCGTAACAGTACTGTTAACAGCACAGTCATGACCATGCTGTTACCAACACTTCATTAATTAGCAATTAAACAGATATATGAAGCTTAATTTTAACTTAATTTTACATATAATTTTATAATATTGTAAATGGTACTTAGAGAGCTTCATCTTAATTCATTTATAATTAATTTTTTGCCAAATTCATTAATTTATATGTAAATATTAACTTTAACTTAATTCGTCTAAACATCGGCCTCGTTGAAGGCCTGCAAGGCTTCCAACTATTGGTAGAAGTGCCAACCGATGTATAGTGCGCCTATACACGGTGTTCTTTGTTTTTACGTCCACTACTTGAATCTTGCCGTCGCACAGTGGGGTATTTGCTGCCTAAACTGTGGATTAATTCTATATATATTTTATATTTATATTTTTTTTACATTAAACATATATATATATATACATATAAACTGAGAAAAAAAACTTTTGCATTAGGCTTAGTATAATTTTTTTTTTTTTTTAATGTCGGAGCTAATTTCACTCTCTTCATCGAAATGTATATCGCCGTTTTCGTATGTTTCACGTCAAAGGCTGTTAGTAAGTAGAAAGTTAATATCAGACCTAACAACAGATTCTTTCTTACTGTGTTTCAAAAGGTTCATTGGACGTCGCGGATTGCCAACAAGAGTCTACTGCGACAATGCAGCCAACTTCGTTGGTGTCGACCGCAAACTACAAGACCTAAAAAAGGAATTCGATGCACACAAGGAGGAAATCTTTTCATTCATTACCAGCCAAAGTGTGGATTTCAGATTCATTCCTCCCAGAGCTCCGCATGTTCGCGAACTGTGGGAAGCTGCCGTGAAGTCAGCCAAAACATTAATGGTTCGGGCCACCGGCAATGCGCAGGTGCTTAATGCAGAGGAGCTCCAAACAGTGCTGGTGAAAATAGAGGCAATCCTCAATTCGAGGCCGACCGGGCCACACAGAAGCGCAATGATTTCTGCGATCAGATATCACTTGCACAGACATGCAAACCGATCGATCGGATGTGCGCCATAGGCTGGAATTGCAACAAGACTACATATTCTTTGTGCGGGCTATGCGTAATCAATTCAGCTGCTTCAGTACGTATGAGAATCATCGTTTTCTCACTGGACTCGCCGAATACGCATGTTGCAGTCTGGTGTTCACGAATTTCCGAAGGTTAAAATGTGCACACTGGAGGGCAGCGGAGATGTTGATGACGACGATGTGGATACATTACCACAGTGTCGGCCAAATCTTAAATCGCTGACACTATTCAAGGAACAATTGACATCGCTGCACAATTCGCAATTTCGACATTTGCAGGAACTCTTTTTAATCGATATACCGGTAATTCCCAAAGTATTTGTCAATTGTCCGAGCTGCGCATACTTGATGCACGCAGTTGCACAAATCTCCGACTTCCGTATTTGAAGAGTGAAAGCCTGGAGATACTACGGCTGCATATACACACCATACGTTATATACTGCCGGATATATTACTTCTACCTAAGCTACGCATACTTGAAGCACGCTATTGTGAAGAAGCGCCTCGTCAATACGTAATGCGTTATGGCAACCGAATGGAGGTGACACCCGAAGAGCGTCCGCACCATGGCAATTACAGAAGAACTCATCGGGCTAAATTTTAACAATTCTGCAATAAATTTATCGCCCAACTGGGACAACAAAATGGATCCGATGAATATGCGCAAATTGAAAAAATTGATCTTCAACGGCTGGAAGGCGGAGGATATGTTTTTGGAGCGTCACATATCCAACACATCTAATTTGAAGCTTTGGCGAATGGAGGCATGTCACATTAGGGAAACTACTGTCAGTTGTGGCGACCTTCAAAGTGCTCGATTTTCTTGAACTGACGAGTTTCGTTGATGGTCCAATAATCCACAGTATTGCCTGTCAGCTAGAGTACGAAGGACGCATTAGACCGCTTTCTTTTTGGAACTGGTCAAAGCTAAGAAATGTGCTGAGCAAATACGAGATTAGGTATTGGAAAGAATACGAACTGTTAAAATTGTTTCTACAACCAGGTGAAGCGCCCAATCTTCGCGAATTTCGACGTGATGTCTGAGGCTTCCCAATCCCCTTATCACTCAAATTCGACCAAATAGTTTAGTATAATTTTAAGTATTAAAATTACTACATAAAAATATTCCATTTTTTTTTTTTTTTTTTGTTACAAGTAAATATATTTATATATCGATTTTTATTTAACTACACAATGATATTTTTTAATAACTATTAAAACATTTTTATAAAAAAAAAAAACAATGAAAATTTTCTTCTTATTTAATTTTTGCTGTGTCTCATCAAGGAGAACTTGACGGTACATCTTTGTGATGCCTGCTGTAATAGCGAATTTATTCAAGCGAAATCGAAGCAATGTTGCATATAATTCTGGCTGGATGGTTGGTCCTATGAGCAAAATGTCATTTAACGAAAGTTGTGAAGATGACTTACTGGATGCATCGAAAACTACACGAAGTTTTGTTGACGAACTCTGTGGCCTTAATACGCATTGATGCGGTGTAAAAAAAAAATGCGGTTCATTAGGAATCTCGTTGATGACTGCTGACATGCGCCCAAGCAAAAGATATTCCTTCATAAATTCCATATACATAGTACGAAGCTCAGTATTTTTTAATAGTTTCCTTTCTAAGGACCAGAAACGTCTTCTTGCTATGTCGAACGATAGGCCAAGCGAGTTAGGGTTCGATTTAAAAGGCAATGAAACTCTGAATCGACCAGATGGTAATTGAACTATATTATCAAAGAAATTCACAACTGGTAGGATTTGACGAAAGTCTCCTGAGAACAGAATTGTACATCCACTCATAGGTGAATTTTTTCGCGCATTGTCCTATCCAGTGCTTCCACAGACGTCTTGTTTGACATGGTGGCTTCGTTCCAGACTATTAATGAGCAGACACGCATCAATTTTCCTGTATTGCTCCGTTTAGAAACACTACAGACGCTGTTATTATCATCGGTGGCGATTTTCGCACGGTAGATCGCACTTTTGTTAAAAGCAAATTGATTAAAAATTTTTTCCCTGTAGCTCCTGGGGCATCAAGGAAAAATATTTTTCCTTCATTGTTATCAATTGATGATAGTAATGTAGTGAATACTTTTTTTTTTTTGATCGATGTTCAATCGTGGCTCATCTTGAGCTATATTTTGTAAAAGTCTCGATTGATCGTATGCTGTGTCTCTTGTGTATTCGGCACTATTCGTTAAATCTGAGTTAGTAGTATTATCTGGCATCGGCAGCCCAAAATCCTTGATCGATTTACCCGAAAGTAATTGCACTACTTTGTTCAATTTTTACTTTTTCGACGACGTCTTCCAGACATGACTTTATAATTTCTGTACAAAATTTACTCAGTTCTTGGTTGAACTCACACCTTAAAACTATACGTATGATTATGAACAAATTGCCATATTATTAGTATGTGCTGCAGTAGAAAATATTTTACTTACTATTCGTTCGACTAAAAACAAAAGATAATCAACAATTATCAACAACAAAAGATACCTATTCTATTCAGTTCTTTTTTGAACTTAAATACCTTACCTTAAACTACGTTTTTCGATAATTAAAAATACTTGCCCTAATACTAAACTGCCTTAACTCTAAATTCAAACCAAGATCTTAATAGAAGAAATACAATTGATAAATTATGGTTTTAATCTAATCCTATCTAACCTAATGTTCTGACTATAAGTGCGGTTTAAAAATTAACCTTAATACCGACTAAAGTACGAAAAAATTGTCGTATTTATTTAATTTATCGTAACGTACTTATAAGTACGGATTACGTTGTCGCGCTGAAAAGCACGTTTTTATTAAGTAATAATTGCTATTTTCCTCGCTAGAGAGCTATAGGGCGAAGCGCGGCCTTCGGCGCCCTATTTATAGGCACGCGCCGCCGGCCCCCCGGCCGGAACCGACGCAACTACTATGTCCCTGCATTTTAAATCTGTAATATCTTCGAAAATATTCATTTAAATTACATGCTATAAAGGGCCATATTGATCTATATTAAATGCACAATGTATTTAAGGTACTTAAGGATTAATGCTATATTGTTTAAAATCGCTTCGTAAATAAGCCATTATTTCTCGTAAAAAGTAAAGGATAAAAAATGGTTGTTGTGGGTTATCCCTAAGAGATAGACATATACCATCGCGGACTTTTTTGTAGACCTTTTTAGGGTGTACAATATTGTAGTACATTATTTTGATCTGTCTCGTAGGGTTCAGCCAGCGTTTGCAATGTATGCGTAAAACAACGTGTTTATTTACGACATCACATTAGAAACCTCTAAAATTAACCGTGTTTCTCTACTATATTATGCATATAAACCTTCCTCTTGAATCACTCTGTCTATTAAAAATGATGTAAGATTTTAAAGATCTAAGCATAATTTTAATTTTATTAAAAAATGCAACAACAAGTATACGAATATATGTATGTATGCGTATCAAAATATGCGCAAAAATGCGAGACGAGACCCGTTTCGTTTCAAAGCTTGATAACAACTCCAATTTATTTTTGAAATAATCATATATATAATTTACAGTTCGGCCTAACTCTGATCTAAATTGCTGATAACGGTGAGAGCAAGAGAAACAATGTTTTACCGCTTACAACTTCGGTTGGCGAACGTGTCGACAATTATAATGAGAGCTGAATAAGCGTAACAGTACTGTTAACAGCACAGTCATGACCATGCTGTTACCAACACTTCATTGATTAGCAATTCAACAGATATATGAAGCTTAATTTTAACTGAGTAACTTTACATATAATTTTATAATATTGTAAATGGTACTTAGAGAGCTTCATCTTAATTCATTTATAATTAATTTTTTGCCAAATTCATTAATTTATATGTAAACATTAACTTTAACTTAATTCGACTAAACAGTGGCCTTTAAGAGCAAAAAAAAAAAAAAAAAAAAAAAAAAAAAAAAAAAAAAAAAAAAAAAAAAAAAAAAAAAAAAAAAAAAAAAAAAAAAAAAAAAAAAAAAAAAAAAAAAAAAGCCAAAGCCTTGTCACCGGCCTACAGGATATCGACAAGTTGCGTCCACAGGTGCAGGACGTCTTTGTTCCATTCGAGGTGTTCGATTATATCGATCAGGATAAGAATCCGCAACTCTATACCAAAGATTGCGTCGAGAAAGCTTTGGCCAAAAATGAAGAGGTCAAAGGCAAAATCGATGCTTACCGTAAATTTAAGACGAATCTGTTGCTTGAGTTGTTCAAAACCTTTCCAAATGAAATGAATCATTATCGCGCATATCGACCGGATTCGGTATAAATTTATATAGATTCCTTTTTTTAATTTAAATAAGAAATATTAAATACAAATTTTCGAAAAGAAAATCCTATCTACAAATATACACACAACAATTAAACTAATTATATAAAATATGTATGAAGTGTATTTGATTTTGATCGAAATAATTAATAACGCCTGATAGTTAATGTTCCTTCGAGAATAATAGATGTCATTGTAAGGATGTAGCCAGGGGGTGGGCACAGGTGAGTTGGCAACCACCCCATATTTTTTATTTTCGAACATCAGCCATAGGATTTATATAAAACTTTGGCATTATTTTGCAAACTAAAACTAATGCAGGAAAAGTTCATCGGATTTGTAGAACTAATGTATATGAACGCAGGGATTATAGCTGCTAATATTAAAGATTTTGTTGTATTACAGGAAAAACGATCAAAAGCAATTTTTGGTCAAGAATCGAACATAAAACTTGTTATTTGCTAAACCATTCATGGCTAATTTGTCAATCAAATGGCAAGTAAATAATAAATTCCTTGAGAGATCGACTTGAAAATTGGCGAAACATTTGTAAAACTGACTGAACTAACTCCTCACTGATGTTTTCTACTGAAAAATTAAATAAGAAGAAAATTATCATTGTTTTTTTTTTTTATAAAAATGTTTTAATAGTTATTAAAAAATATCATTGTGTAGTTAAGTAAAAATCTATATATAAATATATTTACTTGTAACAATTTTAATACTTATGATTAAACTTAAAATATTTGGTCGGAAATGAGGGTCGAATTTTGAGTAATAATGGGATTGGGAAGCCCCAACTCCTCGCAAACGGCGTTTACTGCAGCATTGACTTTATCATTATGAAGAGTATTGATGGGCTCGAATTCCATCTCGAAGCCCCAGACATCACGTCGAATTTCACGTAGATTGGGCGCTTCACCCGGTTCCAAAAACAGTTGTAACCGTTTGTATGAGCTCCAATACTGTATCTCGTACTCGCTGAGGAAACTCTTTAGCTTTGACCAGTTCCAAAAAGCTAGCGGTCTAATGCGTCCTTCGTATTCTAGTGCGCAGGCAATACTATGGACTATTGGACCATCCACTACGAAGTCCGACAGCTCAAGGAAATCAAGCTCCTTGTAGGTCGACAAAAGTGAAAGTAGTTTTTCTAATGTCAGACCTCTCCAATCGCCAACGCCGAGCGTCTTTAAATTAGATGTGTTGGATATTTGACGCTCCAAAAACATATCCTCCGCCTTCCAGCCGTTGAAGATTAATTTTTTCAATTTGCGCATATTCATCGGATCCATTTTGTGGTCCCAGTTGGGCGATAAATGCATTGCCGAATTGTTCAAATTTATCCCAATGAGCTCTTCCGATTTGGTTGCCAGCAGTAATTGAAATATTCTGTAATTGCCATGGTGCGGACGTTCTTCGGGTATCACCTCCCTTCGAGGCGCTCCTTCACAATAGCGTGCTTCAAGTATGCGTAGCTTAGGTAGAAGTAATATATCCGGCAGTATATAACGTATGGTGTGTATATGTAGCCGTAGAACCTCCAGGCTTTCACTCTTCAAATACGGAAGTCGGAGATTTGTGCAACTGCGTGCATCAAGTATGCGCAGCTCGGACAATTGACAAATACTGTTTAACAGATATTTGGGAATTACCGGTATATCGATTAAAAAGAGTTCCTGCAAATGTCGAAATTGCGAAATGTGCAGCGATGTCAATTGTTCCTTGAATAGTGTCAGCGATTTAAGATTTGGCAGACACTGTGGTAATGTATCCACATCGTCGTCATCAACATCTCCGCTGCCCTCCAGTGTGCACATTTTAAACTTCGGAAATTCGTGGACACTAGACTGCAACATGCGTAAGTATTCGGCGAGTCCAGTGAGAAAACGATGGTTCTCATACGTACTGAAGTAGCTGAACTGATTACGCATAGCCCGCACAAAGAATATGTAGTCCTGTTGCAATTCCAGCCTACGGCGCACATCCTTCTGCAATACCGGCCTACGGCGCACATCATTCGTTGGACCCACTTCGCAAGTCGATCCGATGCGGTTCCAAATTTGATTCGCATAGATGTCAGCGATCGGTTTGCATGTCTGCGCAAGTGATATCTGATCGCAGAAATCATTAACGCTGCGGCAAATCTTCAGCACTACGTAGTCATTTAAATCGAGTAGTGGAAATGCATCATACTCGTTATCCGTTGAGTAAGTTGGCATGTCAGCATGCTGTTGCATGCCTTGTTCGATATTTTGATATAGACCTTCCATTTTAAAAATTGAAACTTGAAAATTTATATACTTGTATAAGCGGTTTCTTCAGTAGTTGACACTACAGTTAATATTTTTGAACTGATTTCATTTCGGAATATCTACTGCCTTTTATGCAAAGTTCTAACGCTAATGCGGCATAGCAACAGAGTGAGATAGCAACAGTAATTACCGCCGTGCGTGGTTAATGCTGGCATATGTGCAATGGCTACCTGGCACACATATCATGAACATATTATAAAATTGCAGGTGACAGCTGCTGATCTTATGGTTCTTCTCTAGGAAACATGAAAAGTGTAATTAGCGAATTTTTTTTCGAAGAAATTTTTGATTAAATTTGCATATTGTAGATATTTCATATATGAACCATAGATTTGTGTGGGGCTATATTTTTAAATGGTCCGTTCTGCACATAGAAATGACGAAAAATTAAAAAAAAATAATTTCAAATTGATGATTATCATTAAAGAAAAACGTGAAAAATTGAAATATAATCATTACCATGTAATTTTTATAATATATGTAACTTATAATGATTACGGTCCCTGATTTCAATATAAAAACAATACATTTTCATTCAAAAACTTAAAAATAGGGGCCCTTAAAATGTTGTTTTCATACACTTCATGTAAGATTGAACAGGAGAGTCTAAATATTCGAACTTAAAGTTTCCATATATTATAGTCTCCGAGATATTTTCGTTCAAGCAGACTGGCGGACGAACAGACAAACAGTTCTATATCAACTTGTCTTCCGATTCTAATCAAGAATGTATATACTTTATGGGGTCTACCACTCCTCTTCCTGCCTGTTAAATAGATTTCCACATACTTAATATTCCCTTTTACCTTATGATACTGGGTATAAAAACCAGAACTTTGGTTTTTATATAATAAATACATATCAATCATGCTTCGTATAAGAGATGTAAACGCTATTAGTATGACACATTAGGACAAATAGCTAAATATCTTGGCTTACGCAATTTTTTTCACAGAAAATGTGGTCTCAATTTTCGACAAAATCACAAAACTTACTTTTCAAAATTTATTTTGACCAATGTTTTTTAAGTAGGGATTGTAGCATTCATTCGACAGGTACTCGAAAGACCCTTCCAACGAGCTATTACATGTTAAAAATAATAAGCCGGTTGAGCACAGTAGTCAACTGATATATGATATTTTTTAGCTTTACCCGCTAAAGTCCGCCATATTGAAAAAAAGTTTCTTAGTTTTTTGTGTACTAAAATCCTGTATCAACAAAATTTTTCATTTTCTAAAGGATTCAAACAAGCAAACAAGAAAAAACGGTAATTTCGGTTGAACCGAAGCTGTAATACCATTAACAGAGGGGTGGGCTTAAATAGGGGCTACCCCAAAAACTATACGGTAAACGCCCACCAGTGTATGAAGCGATCATCTATAAGATGCCACCATATCAAATTTCAAGTTAGATGTGGGTTTGTACGGGAGCTACCCCAAAAAGTGAGCGGGACGCGCCCATTAGTCTATGTATGTTAAGCAGTTATACATACAAAGGCACCACATCGTATTTCAACCTAATATTGACTTTAATACCGAAGTTTTACATACAGATTTTCCTGGTCTTGGGATTGTTGGACTCATGTCGAGCTCAAGAATAAATAAAAAATAAGTTTGGGGTGATAGCACCCCACGAACTCCAATACCGCTTAGAGTGGGCATTTTCTATATGGTATATGTTTTAACATTTTCTGAATATGCGTTTCAAGACCTTTTTAATAACACGTTTTCATCGGACTTGCCAGTAAAAACTTCGTTATTGCGCGTACAATATAGTACTCGTGTTGCAGCCACATTGAGGTGGGCTTTCGTCACTTGCGTGATATAGAAAAGTTTGGATATTTAGACTCTCCGTTTCCCTCTTCAGATAACTAGTATTAAATGAACCCCACTTTAAAGGGTAGCTCAATACAAATGTGCCCCCAATTTTAAGTTTTGTAAGAAAATTTTTTGTTTGCATTTTAATTATCAATAGTTTTTTTTTTGTATATCTAAGTACCTTTACCCATATGGTAAAAGGGTAAATTTGATTTGTGAAAATGTATGAAACGATTTCAAAATGATGTCACGCACTGTGGTATCGCTATGATCCGGATTCCGGATCGCTGTTATTGTGGATATACTATCGGTGCAGATTACGAAAGATTACTAGTTTTTGATAGCAAAATGGGATGCTTTGAGCATCGCAAATGCTTCTGCAGCAAAAATATAATTGTATGGAGGTAGCAATCCGGGTCCGAGTCGGATGTTTTTGACCCTTCAGTGTAAATCCAGAATTTTACACCAAGGATCTCGTTTTCGCATAAGAAACAAATCAGGAATTCAGAACAGGAAGTTTGATTTTTTGCAGAGTTACATAGGTTGGTGTTGATGTTTGAGTGGTTGTGGACACAGTAGGAAAACGGTTTATTGCTTTGCCGTGAATTTGGTACGGGCAAGCCGAGTTGGGTGCTATAACTGTCACAGCGCCTGAGTAAATTAAAATCTCTCGCCAGAAGACGATTTGATGTCGTGTGTAATTTTGGTAAAAACTGCATTGTTGTCTCTACGATGAATTTATTAATGATATATTTAAAGAATGAATCTGAATCTCGTCTGAATTGCAATTAAAACTCTTTTTAAACGTTATCATACAGTTTTTCTTTAAAGAATTATGTATGCTGAGTGCGCATAGACGATTAGTCTACGAAAGAAAAGCCGAATTGAAAGCGCACATTTTGTATGAGTTTGCTAAAAACCTAGGAAAACTTGTAATTATTTAGTTTAGTTATACACAGGATGTTCCGTAAAATTTTCACAAAAACTAACCACGTGATAGCTGATGTGAAGTGGTATTATGTTTGCTTCTACGCTACTTGTCTAAGTGGTACGCTCCCGAGATATTCGAGTTTTTAAAATATTGCATTTTTGAATGTATTGCGAACTGGGACACCTTGAATAAATATGTATTGGGTTGTCAGTAAAATCATGACGTATTTTGCAATAATACTATCAAAAAAAAGTTTAAAAATAAAAAAAAATTCTACGTTCAATTTAGAACACCCTTTATGAATCGTTGGCTACGCCCCTGCGTCCTTGTTGTATTCGTTTGAAGTAGTGCCCTAAATTTAAATTATACAAAAATAGATTTATTATAAATGCAATAGAAGTTGCAAGTAATAATCCAGAGAGTCCTTGCTGTTTCAGCTTAATTCCAGATTTTATTACAGCAGCCGCACAGTTTAAATTTAAAATACTTTACACTTTTTTTTATACAAATTTTGACTCTCTTTGCACATTATTACATAGAAAACAAAAACACAATACAAAATATAATAAGAAAATAATTTTTTATTTCATATTTACATTTTCACATATCGCTCTGCATAAGCGTTAGTGACTACACTATAAAGAAAACCTTAAAAACTAAAAAATTTAATATTGTTCAAACGCTTTTTTAGCATATCTTCTTTTAAATCCTTTTATCTCCTTGAGAAGCATAGGTGCCCTGCCACAGAATGTAGCAGCTTTAAGCTGCTAAGATACTTAAAGTTCTCCTTTATACTTCACTTTGGAGTTGAAGTTTAATAAAATGCAGCTTCGACTAAACTAAGTCAATCGCCCACGTAGGGCAGTTCATATCGCTTGGCAGCAGCCAGAGTCCGAATACTGTAGAAGATCCTGTCCAGCAAGCGATTCCTAATAACGGATTTTCATCATCGTGTTGCAACGTGTTACGTCGGAGTGCATTATTGGCATAATGTTGACCCGTTTTTCTGAATACAAAAAACAAAGTATATTGCAATATATATTTTACAATAATAGTAAGCAACACGCCGGCTGCAAGGACGAATATGCTGTAATGTTAATTTATATTAAATGTCAAGAGCAGGCGCAGTCGATTGCGTTGTTAGGTTACCACAATCCGTAGTAAGCAATGCCTTAGAAAATTATTTGATAAATTTTCTCATTCGAATTGAAAGCAGTCCTGAGTTCTTCATACGGTCAGGCGATTGGCCAAAATGTTTAGTTCTCTTGACGTCGTGCGGATGCGATCTCACTTTGTGTAATCCTTAAGAAAAATCGCGCGATACATCGCTTGAGAACCAAAGTTCCCCTATACGTATATGCATATAGAATTTTGCGCTTTGTCGATTTCCACCATATATAAAATGAAACGCACAATTAGTTTGTCCCAGAAATAAATCCAGAGGTTAACTCAGCCGAAAGTGTAATTGTCAAGTATTACTTCGAAGAAACCTGATAATGTCTAAGGCCATGATGACTGCGAATCCCTCTCCATTGATATTGTTGAGTTCTTTTAGTTAGTAGGGTGATAGTTGAAGAAGTCATTTCGCTTGTAACGTGCTTCAAAGTTTTGGCTTTAGATATTAGATAGTAGCTATAGATAAGCAGTCCTTGGTCAAATAAGTGTTCATATCTGGATCCATAACGGGTCGCAGACCTGACTGCTGTGAGATCTGTTGTTGTGTGAATACAACTGATGAGATACGAAGATTGGAATGACGTATTCGTCAGTTCTGAGTCTTAATCGTAGCCCTTAATAATATTATGCACTAACAATTTCAAACACGCTGTGGTAGTTGAAAGAATTAAATATACTGTCATCATTATTGTAGTGAGTTATAAGATATTTAATGCAGACAATAGTTGACTCCTAGCAGTCGTTGCAATTCCAGTCTAACTTTCCTATTAGATGTGTACACGGATTGATAAAATGTAAGCAATGTAAATTGAAGAATGGAATCCGAATCCTTTATGTTGTTTTACTCTTAGTCCTTAATGGTAGCTGAAAAAGTTATTACGTCATCATTATTCTAATGTTATAAGATATTCTGACGGCTTTAATGCAGACTGCAGTTGACTCCTATCAATCGTTGCAATTCTATTATCTGTCTAATCCAGTCTAATTTTGCTTTTTTAGATGTCACAGAGATTCGTTCAGCATAGAAACTTCCATTGAAACGCAAAGCTACCACTGGTTACCGTTCAATCTTCTAATTTTGTAGTAGTTTAGAATAATCACGATATATAGCTCATGTGAGCTAAACTTGATTGTCGATGTCATTTTAACCGGTACCGTTTCCTACAACAGCAGTGACGACTTCTAGCGGTAATGTCCTTATAAGTTGTAGCAAGATCGTTGACAGGAGCGGAAGTATTTTGATAGAATGCAAGAATTCCAAGAATGGAAACTTAATACTTAATTTAGTTTTAATCTTAATCCTTAATGTCTTCATTATTTTTTTGAGTTACAAGACCTTAATGCAGAGAGCAACGGGCTTCCATCAGTATGATACGTTAAATGGTTTCTGAGTGCACGTTACAACAGGCGTTGTAATGCCATTTGCTGACATATCCATTGGGTCCATTTAGTCGTTCGAATTAGATTTCCAGTTTTTTAGACGGTTAGGCTAGAAATATCTAATGATATACGACAGGAACAGCAATTGATGCGTAGTCTTCTTATAGGATCGTGTAGGAATTACACTGTCCTTTGTGCGTTCAAATGAAGCCTTTCACTCTTGTCGATATAATGCATGACATCCATTGACAGAGTTGAATTGCTTGTGGTAAAATCTCTCTAAAATGTATGATGAGATCGTATTAGCAATGAAAGACAGAAGTTTATATGCTTAAGACACCACTTCCGAAGTACGAATATGCAATCGAGAATACGCCTCTGCCTTCCATGTGTAGATCGCAGTAGTTTTGAGTTATTCATTCTCCGCAAATTTCATCACCGTCGTAAAATATGAAATATTTGTCCTGTTACATCATCATCATCATCATCGACATAGTCATCATTCCAGTAAACATAGTTCGCCACTGTGTTACGTCAGGTGGATTTGTGGATGGTCCAATGATGTAATCCTTCGAGTGGCAACCACGGGTTAAGTAGTCGTGATAGAATCTTAAATTGGAATAAAGTGTTCACCAGTTCCTTCATTTCAATACCATCATCATAGAAGTTGAATTATTTTTAATGACTTCTGCAGTTAACCACCCCAATTGTTTGTGAAAGTAAAGGTAGATGCTGCTATTCCAAAATTGGAACTATACAGCCTTTTTCTTAAGATGTCCAGATAATTGTTTATTCGGCGAAGCAAGAAATATTAAGTGATAAACCGTTTGACAAATATTTCTGTTTCCTTCAGGCCATCCAATGAAGTACACAGCGTTTGGTACTTTGTCCACCATATCCTCCATCAAGGTAGTTGCGTACTTCAGTTTCCACCAATGCGGAATTGTGTTGGACCCTTTGGTTTGTTTTATGTAGACAGTATATTGCTCTTGACTTCAATGTAAACATCTGCTGCTGACCGTCCCAATCGTTATGTATGTAAACGTAGATATTGCAAATCCGTAATCGAAACTATTCAGCCTAACTTTTGTTTTAAGATATCCGTCCATACAGTTACATGTTCGACGAAGTAAGAAACATTCAGTGATGAAACATTTCACAATTTTTAGTTTCCTTGAGGCCATGCGTAGGAGTAGTACGTAGTTTTGTGCTTTGTCCACCATCCTCACCAGCACCACTGTTTCTGATATTGACAAGATAATTGCGTACGTCAGTTTCACCCAATAGCGAAAATGTGTTGGACCCTTTGGTTTGCTTTATGTAGACGGTGTATTGCTCGAGGTTGTTATGTATTTTAATCGCTCCGATTTTAACTGGAATAGTGTGTGGTGGCTACAGTTTATTTGTAGTAACTGCAAATGGCGGCTTCAAGCTGTAAAACAAGGACATATGTATGCATATATATAAGTAAGTTTGTACATCATGGGCCCTTTTAAATCTTACTCTGTCCAAGAGTTAGTGATACAAAAAAAAGTGCACTAGAATAATAGATCAAATAATTAAGAGCTTGTTAAATTATTATAATACATTTTCCAAAAATTGTATTGTGGGTACAAGTTAGTTTTACGAATTTTTGTTTTTGTGACTCGGTACAATGTACTTTATTTAAAGTATTGCCCATAGGTAGCCTCTAGTTTCACCTTTTTGTTAGATAATGCCTTCCGTTAAATGAACTGTTCAAAAGAACAGTTTATTTTATGAGTCTGTTCACAAATCAATCCAATTTTAAGCTACCTTGTAAATATCAAATTTAAATTTAATTGTTTCGTTGGGTTTGAACAGCTCACAATACACAACTCATAGCTTATCTCACCAAATGCAAAGCATGAGCTTTGTGGATATTGGATACGGATTTGGCGTAGATATTGATGCATAACCGTCAATTTAACAAGGCTTTTAGAGTTTTGAGATATCGTAATGGATTCACTTTTTATCAGTCAGTCAAAAATGATATTTAAATGCATCTCGCTATCGATGTTCCCTGTTTTAAATAATACCCATGGCTTTGAGGCATAATGAAATGGTTTTTTAAGTCACTCCCAATGATTTTGCAAGTTCTTCTCGCGTTTCACACGGATCTTCATCCAGTCATGATTTCATCTTCAAACCTTTTTTGCTGGCGAGTGCAGTCCTTGTCCTCTATGCCCCAATCACCACTTTTCAACGGTTGAAACCATTTTTCGAAGGTTGAAAGCGTTGCAGTATAATCGCCATAAGCCTCCAAAACTTCAGCTGCACTGTTTTTTTTTTTTAATTTTTTTTGCGGAGCGGAAATCTTACCTAAGAAGCCATAGTACAGGTGGCAGTGTGACATACTTACTCACTGAACCTAACCTCCGCATCGAAAAAATGTTTATCAGCGTTAATTGTAGCCGCTGGTGTGTCGGTGTCGGATTTGCTCCTTAACCGTAGGCATTCCCAGGTCTCGTATATACCACGGAACAGCATTCCTGTAGAGATCGTTTACGCAAGTAAGAATTTGAAAGCATCTTCTATATCTGGAAAAGCTACTGATGAATATTCTGTCTTCGAAAGAATCCCAGGAACTGTAAACGATTCTTCAGGAGAAGTATCCCTGCTATTGACTTGTTGTGAACACAACAATATCGGTTTGCTCCCAAGTAGATATCGATGATGTCAGAAAGAACGAAAGACTGACCGGTCGAAAGTGTTAATGATTGCATCCAGGTATGATAATTTATACGATTGAGTTCAGTTGGTGGTAATTTTTCCGATGCATTGAGTAGAAGTCCGTGTTGATTTTATCCACAGAGTGAGATGTGCGTGTACAAGGTAAGCTAATTATTTCCTCACATAAATTCCATGCTCCGTAGGTTCCTTGACGATAACCTATAGAGCTTGATGCCTTTTCGAACGAAAAGTATCCGTCGTTTATACAATTTTGCTGTTAAACGTAAATCAGTATCCGTATTTTTTATTTTTTTTTGCCGTGACGTTATGAAACATTTTCTGCAGCGTGGTTTTCGTTTGCACTTTAGTTTGTACAAGGATATGGCTACATCATACTTGTACCCAGTGCGTATTCCATAGTGTAATGATAACACAGACCTAAAATATTCAGACACAAACCAGAGTGGCCATTTCAGATGCAATTTGTTACGCTGCATCCAAAACTATCCGCAGTATTTATACATTACGTTACGACCTTATTACCTTATTTGTTCTTGTTTTTTTTCTGCAACATATATTGTCGCAGTTTACCGCTTAAACTACGAAAACATATGGTCCAGAAGTACCTTAAACAAAAATTAAAAAAAAACGACAATAGAGAGACAGAAAATAGGAGCGGAAACTATCCTGTGAGAAATGTTAAATAGCATCAAAAATGAAACACTCTTATTTTGAAGTCGGTGCCATATGTTGACCGTTGGTTTTACAGCCAGAGATTCTGTAAAACCAACGAAAAATGGCACCCAATATGCACTATGTTAGGAATTCAATAGAGGAACATCTATTAATTTCACCTTTCACAAGCTCCGAACTATGAGAAATGCTCAACAACACAAAGGCATTTTGAGTGTTACATAAATTCGTCAGATATGTTTCTTAATGTAATAGCAGAGGTCAACCTTTTTAACCAGCATAGTTTTCCCAATATACAACAAGAGGGATGTAAACCCGTCTTTCAATTACAGATGAATATCATTTATGAATTGTGCTGTAAAGATTTTTATGGACTTTTTTAATGCGAGACTATCTATATAGGTTGAGGAAGAAAACATTTTTAACGAAGCCGCATTAAGACAAAAATACTAAACGCTCATTAATATACATATACAATTTTACATCGATAATATATCTCAAATTGGAAGAGAAAAAAAGAGTCTACGGAGACTTTGTTGCTTTCAAATCATAATTTATTAGTTTCCAGACAACTCCTGTGGTAGAAAGTACATATGTGTGTTAACAAAAATGCTAGATCTACTTTAGAGGATTTATGAGAATACAAAGCCGCGGTATGGACATGAAAATAATATTTTAACAACTTCCACATGAACGTTGAAGTCCGCCAAGGTTGCCTCATGTCACCTCTACTCTTTGCACTGTATCTAGATGAATTACACAGCTTCATAGCATAATATTCGCGTATTGCCATAAGCCGATGATATTGTTGACCGCGCATATGAGCCGGCAGTACTGTAACGAATGATTTACAGGCTAGAAAAATACTGTCGGATATAGAACATGGAAGTGAATCCAGCAAAATCAAAAATATAGGTGATCACAATGGACGGTCGGTTACCAGCATCAGAAAAATGGTCATTCGAAAAAAAGCTTATATATAGGGGTTATACATAGGGGTTCTGCTTACACCAAAAGTGGATAGGTTTCATACATCTTTTCTAAAAAAAATATCTCGAATGCCGTCTACCATATGAAACTATGCGAAAGTTACTGATATGCATATATATACACCTAAAATATTCTTAGCTTGTCTAGCCATGTTGTATGGCGGATAGAAACAATTATGTGACCTAAATGGAACCAGAAAACGATAGAATTGGTGAAACATTTGAAAGCAGGAAAGTATAAACAACTAATTTAGAGGGAGGAAAAACAGTAGTTCTACGAGCATTGACAAATATTTAGACGATAAAGTTAGCGGAAAGTACAAAATATATACCTGCAAAGAACATTGTATATATTGTAGTTATATGCAATTGTGTACCAGCGGGCGAATAATACCTGTCTTCTTTGTACTATAGGAGAATATGAAAACATTTAACATTTCATAGTAAGATGTCTCTTACTAAGGAAATACATATAGAATGCTATTAGGTATGTTATACTTATTAGTTCGTATCGTTTCCTAAGAAATAGCGTGACTACTGCATTCCCAAAATTTCACTTTCCAAAGTGTATTCCTTCGTCAACCTACTCTCATTGAACTTTGTTTTTAGTGTATGTCAATTGGTTGAAGCGTAAATAACAACACTTTTCATTTCATTGAATATGTCTAAAGGTGTTCTACTTTATTACTTTAACATGAAGGAAATTAAGCGATAATTGTATCGAATTGTGACTGGCGATGAAAAGTAGAACCGAAATGACAAACCCAAGCGCAAAAAGTATGAGTTAAACCAGACCAACCATCAACGGTGTAGCCAAATAACCATGGATCCAATCTTATGGTTTCTACGTGGTGGGATTAGCTGGGTGTAGTTCACAATAAAGACGAGTCGAACTTCAGACGCGGAATTCGTATGATGCCAGTAAGATGGGAAAAAAGTGGTGGTTACCGATGGGCAATACTTTAAATAATCTATTTCTAACCACTCTTTCGAAAAAAAAAATGCTCAAATTAATTCAAATACCCAATAAATTTCTGTCAAACAATACTTAGGTTAGGGTAAAATGGTAGGTTGAGTTACAAACGTTTCATTTTAGAAACATTTTACCTCCACATTAAAACTTTCAGATATGCCATTTAGAAAGTAATTCCACAGGTGCAAAAACTACTCTTAGAGTCTGGTGAAGTGATATAGAAGGTGATGGACGGTTTCAACTTCCTCGAAAAGTGCAACGTAAAAACGACCATTGTGGTTTGTGTCAAAATTCAAACTTTTGTAGACCTGTGTAATCTAAAATTTCAATTTAAAAAAAGAAAAATGAAGGAGTGATACTATCTTTCATTATAGTGGTTCCTCTAGTAGATATTTAGAAAAACGAATTACGATGCTGAAATGTACATTCGTAAAAAGAAAGTACATATCTAAATCATAACTTACCATATTTCTCCATATTCACGGTAACACATTGCGTACGATTCGCGTTTAAAACCGCACTAACGTTGATGATGACAAAGCCACTGCTGCATTAGGTTTAGCGTTGCTAAATTATGAATAAAATGGATGTATATTAATTTGAGTTGAAGTTAAAATGCTGGATGTGCTGGTTTTTCCCTTGCAGTATACATGCATTAATACATACAATGTGTATAGAATAGTTCTGTCATAAATCCTTATGCCATTCATGCAGAGAATATTTGACAAAGAACTACTTGTACAGGGCGGCATAGGCCGCTGCTTTAACGACGTCTGTTTGTTTGTGAAGGGAGTGCAGCAGTTCGCCTATCAGTTCGCTCTCTTAACGCTTCCACGTTAGTGCGTTTATTTTTGATTGATGTGACGTTCATCCTTGTGTCGTTCCTCAATGTACGAAACGCTTCGCGCTGCCTCACGCATATCGTCACACTCGATTTCAATGTCACTTGGTGGATCAATTGCTATACCAGTATCTATAAAGTTAACAGTGCCCGGATCTCCATTTAGCTGTATCTGACCAAAAACATAGTTTACCCAACCATCGTTTTTCGCCAGCGGTGCTATTGATTCCTTATTCAATAGCACCATAACATCTGTTTCCTCGTTCAAATGCTGCTGCACATGTACAATTTTCCAATCATGTGTTGGAAGATTCGGGTTGTCTGCAACAAATCTAAAATTTCGTCGGGTTCAGCGGGAATTGTTGGAATGCTGCATTTTGCAAGCGGTCTAGACAGTATATCCTTTGCATCCACCACTGTCAAGTTTGCGCCACGATATACTTCTCCCACTTTTTCTACAGCCCATTTATAAAGATCGGCTGATCTTTTGTTATCGCAGGCTATAATCTTAACATTGCCCTGGAACCAGCCAGCATCGATACACACTGGCGGTGCTCCTGGATTTTCCTTCAAGACTTCAAACATTACATTTGCCAGCGCCGCGTTAATATAATTCCATTTGTTGTGTGGTATTCGACCATAATCATTGTTTTTATCCACGACGCCGATAATCTTGCGGTTCTTTATGATTTCCGCATACGATTTACCATTCCACATAAGGGACGCAGACTTTTTTTGTTTTTTTGTTGATGTGCCCACTGCTGCTTTAGGTTTATAATCCAATTGAAAATCGGGCAGTATTGAATTTGCCCACTTGACGTCCAAGTTGAGTTTATCCAGCTCCTCCTTTGACCAGTGTTCCTCCTTTGATGATATTGTAAAATAGCGTCGAAGTATACGTCTTGCATCGCGTTTGTGAACAGTTTTAATGTCTGCATGCTCTACTCTTGCGTAAGTTTTTGATGCAGACATATTTAATTATTTTTAACTAAAACAGTTTAAATTTGTTTATATCAATTTTACTTTACTTTTTTATTATTTTGTTTTGTTTTTGTGCTCTAGTCATTCACATGCGATTACGTGTGATTGGCGAAAATCAGTTGACTTTCAAAGTGCCAGGGTTTCAAACGATAATAGCAGCACTTACAAAGTTCTGGACACCAGACTGAATTCATAATTGAATAGATAAGTCATTTTATACAAAGAATTGTTACTAAAAATTATGTTCACAGGAGCTCCCATGGCATCTTTGGCTTTTATTCGAGTCGCTGCTCAGCGCACAATCTAGAATGGGAGAGTAAATACTGCGTGTACGCCGCGGAGCTGCCAGAGCATTATTGCATGTGTTGGGACCTGTGCACATGCATGCTCATACATACGTATCCCTGCAGGTCGAGGTAGATCCCCTATCAATCCACCAACAGTGCGTTTCACCGTCTACTTTAACGTTGGCTTGTCATAGGCAGTGGACTAAGGATGCGGCGTTGCATCCTTAGTGGATTGTGAAAATGACTGGCCTGATCACTTTGCAGTCCACGACTGTATTGGAAAGTGACTCACCCTGACCACTTTGCAGTCCACGAGTGGATAAAAAGTGACTGACCTAACGACAACGAATGGTTTGGATTGGGTTTTACACTTTGTTATCAATAAGTAAATGAAAAAACATTTTTTATTAATTTATATCTTTAAAAGAAACTGCTAATTAAAATACAAATACAGATTCTAAATATCCAATTTTTTCTATATCACGCAAGTGACGAAAGCCCACCTCAGTGTGGCTACAACACGAGTACTTTATTGTAAAACGTGTTATTGAAAAGGTCTTGAAACGCATATTCAGAAAATGTTAAAACATATACCATATAGAAAATGCTCACTCTAAGCGGTATTGGAGTTCGTGGGGTGCTATCACCCCAAACTTATTTTTTATTTATTCTTGAGCTCGACATGAGTCCAACAATCCCAAGACCAGGAAAATCTGTATGTAAAACTTCGGTATTAAAGTCAATATTAGGTTGAAATACGATGTGGTGCCTTTGTATGTATAACTGCTTAACATACATAGACTAATGGGCGCGTCCCGCTCACTTTTTGGGGTAGCTCCCGTACAAACCCACATCTAACTTGAAATTTGATATGGTGGCATCTTATAGATGATCGCTTCATACACTGGTGGGCGTTTACCGTATAGTTTTTGGGGTAGCCCATATTTAAGCCCACCCCTCTGTTAATGGTATTACAGCTTCGGTTCAACCGAAATTACCGTTTTTTCTTGTTTGCTTGCTTGAATCCTTTAGAAAATGAAAAATTTTGTTGATACAGGATTTTAGTACACAAAAAACTAAGAAACTTTTTTTCAATATGGCGGACTTTAGCGGGTAAAGCTAAAAAAGCTCATATATCAGTTGACTACCGTGCCCAACCGGCTTATTATTTTTAACATGTAATAGCTCGTTGGAAGGGTCTTTCGAGTACCTGTCAAATGAATGCTACAATCCCTACTTAAAAAACATTGGTCAAAATAAATTTTGAAAAGTAAGTTTTGTGATTTTGTCGAATATTGAGACCACATTTTCTGTGAAAAAAATTGCGTAAGCCAAGATATTTAGCTATTTGTCCTAATGTGTCATACTAATAGCGTTTACATCTCTTATACGAAGCATGATTGATATGTATTTATTATATAAAAACCAAAGTTCTGGTTTTTATACCCAGTATCATAAGGTAAAAGGGAATATTAAGTATGTGGAAATCTATTTAACAGGCAGGAAGAGGAGTGGTAGATCCCATAAAGTATATACATTCTTGATTAGAATCGGAAGACAAGTTGATATAGATCTGTTTGTCTGTTCGTCCGCCAGTCTGCTTGAACGAAAATATCTCGGAGACTATAATATATGGAAACTTCAAGTTCGAATATTTAGACTCTCCTGTTCAATCTTACATGAAGTGTATGAAAACAACATTTTAAGGGCCCCTATTTTTAAGTTTTTGAATGAAAATGTATTGTTTTTATATTGAAATCAGGGACCGTAATCATTATAAGTTACATATATTATAAAAATTACATGGTAATGATTATATTTCAATTTCTTACGTTTTTCTTTAATGATAATCATCAATTTGAAATTAATTTATTTTAATTTTTCGTCATTTCTATTGAAATGTTCCGCATATGTGCAGAACGGACCATTTAAAAATATAGCCCCACACAAATCTATGGTTCATATATGAAATATCTACAATATGCAAATTTAATCAAAAATTTCTTCGAAAAAAAATTCGCTAATTACACTTTTCATGTTTCCTAGAGAAGAACCATAAGATCAGCAGCTGTCACCTGCAATTTTATAATATGTTCATGATATGTGTGCCAGGTAGCCATTGCACATATGCCAGCATTAACCACGCACGGCGGTAATTACTGTTGCTATGCCGCATTAGCGTTAGAACTTTGCATAAAAGGCAGTAGATATTCCGAAATGAAATCAGTTCAAAAATATTAACTGTAGTGTCAACTACTGAAGAAACCGCTTATACAAGTATATAAATTTTCAAGTTTCAATTTTTAAAATGGAAGGTCTATATCAAAATATCGAACAAGGCATGCAACAGCATGCTGACATGCAAACTTACTCAACGGATAACGAGTATGATGCATTTCCACTACTCGATTTAAATGACTACGTAGTGCTGAAGATTTGCCGCAGCGTTAATGATTTCTGCGATCAGATATCACTTGCACAGACATGCAAACCGATCGCTGACATCTATGCGAATCAAATTTGGAACCGCATCGGATCGACTTGCGAAGTGGGTCCAACGAATGATGTACGCCGTAGGCCGGTATTGCAAAAGGATGTGCGCCGTAGGCTGGAATTGCAACAGGACTACATATTCTTTGTGCGGGCTATGCGTAATCAGTTCAGCTACTTCAGTACGTATGAGAACCATCGTTTTCTCACTGGACTCGCCGAATACTTACGCATGTTGCAGTCTAGTGTCCACGAATTTCCGAAGTTTAAAATGTGCACACTGGAGGGCAGCGGAGATGTTGATAACGACGATGTGGATACATTACCACAGTGTCTGCCAAATCTTAAATCGCTGACACTATTCAAGGAACAATTGACATCGCTGCACATTTCGCAATTTCGACATTTGCAGGAACTCTTTTTAATCGATATACCGGTAATTCCCAAATATCTGTTAAACAGTATTTGTCAATTGACCGAGCTGCGCATACTTGATGCACGCAGTTGCACAAATCTCCGACTTGCGTCTTTAAAGAGTGAAAGCTTGGAGATACTACGGCTGCATATACACACCATAAGTTATATACTGCCGGATATATTACTTCTACCTAAGCTACGCATACTTGAAGCACGCTATTGTGAAGGAGCGCCTCGTCAATTCGTAATGCGTCATGGCAACCGAAGGGAGGTGATACCCGAAGAACGTCCGCACCATGGCAATTACAGAATATTTCAATTACTGCTGGCAACCAAATCGGAAGAGCTCATTGGGATAAATTTGAACAATTCGGCAGTGCATTTATCGCCCAACTGGGACCACAAAATGGATCCGATGAATATGCGCAAATTGAAAAAATTAATCTTCAACGGCTGGAAGGCGGAGGATATGTTTTTGGAGCGTCAAATATCCAACACATCTAATTTAAAGACGCTCGGCGTTGGCGATTGGAGAGGTCTGACATTAGAAAAACTACTTTCACTTTTGTCGACCTACAAGGAGCTTGATTTCCTTGAGCTGTCGGACTTCGTAGTGGATGGTCCAATAATCCATAGTATTGCCTGCGCACTAGAATACGAAGGACGCATTAGACCGCTAGCTTTTTGGAACTGGTCAAAGCTAAAGAGTTTCCTCAGCGAGTACGAGATACAGTATTGGAGCTCATACAAACGGTTACAACTGTTTTTGGAACCGGGTGAAGCGCCCAATCTACGTGAAATTCGACGTGATGTCTGGGGCTTCGAGATGGAATTCGAGCCCATCAATACTCTTCATAATGATAAAGTCAATGCTGCAGTAAATGCCGTTTGCGAGGAGTTGGGGCTTCCCAATCCCATTATTACTCAAAATTCGACCCTCATTTCCGACCAAATATTTTAAGTTTAATCATAAGTATTAAAATTGTTATAAGTAAATATATTTATATCTCGATTTTTATTTAACACAATGATATTTTTTAATAACTATTAAAACATTTTTATAAAAAAAAAAACAATGATAATTTTCTTCTTATTTAATTTTTCAGTAGAAAACATCAGTGAAGAGTTAGTTCAGTCAGTTTTACAAATGTTTCGCCAATTTTCAAGTCGATCTCTCAGGGAATTTATTATTTACTTGCCATTTGATTGACAAATTAACCATGAATGGTTTAGCAAATAACAAGTTTTATGTTCGATTCTTGACCAAAAATTGCTTTTTATCGTTTTTCCTGTAATACAACAAAATCTTTAATATTAGTAGCTATAATCCCTGCGTTCATATACATTAGTTCTACAAATCCGATGAACTTTTCCTGCATTAGTTTTAGTTTGCAAAATAATGCCAAAGTTTTATATAAATCCTATGGCTGATGTTGGAAAATAAAAAATGTGGAGTGGTTGCCAACTCACCAGTGCCCACCCCCTGGCTACATCCTTACAATGACATCTATTATTCTCGAAGGAACATTAACTATAAAACGTTATTAAATATTTCGATCAAAATGTGTGTATATTTGTAGATAGGTTTTTCTTTCGAAAATTTGTATTTAATATTTCTTATTAAAATTAAAAAAAGGAATCTATATCAATTTATACCGAATCCGGTCGATATGCGCGATAATGATTCATTTCATTTGGAAAGGTTTTGAACAACTCAAGCAACAGATTCGTCTTAAATTATATTTGCCTTTGACCTCTTCATTTTTGGCCAAAGCTTTCTCGACGCAATCTTTGGTATAGAGTTGCGGATTCTTTCCTGATCGATATAATCGAACACCTCGAATGGAACAAAGCGTCCTGCACCTGTGGACGCAACTTGTCGATATCCTGTAGGCCGGTGACAAGGCTTTGGCTGTGGGTGGAAAAAGATAGTTTCATTTAATATATCTTCTTTATATATAAAACTTCGGTGTGCTACCGAAATCTCGGAAGGTTCTTAGCTGCAGTTGGACCCGTTTGGTGGCGCTGGTATCTATCTATATAAATCGAAATGAAATGCTGTTCATTGGTAAGCGAATCACTAGAGATGGGCTGCATCGATTTGAAATTTTTTTTTTTAAATTTTCGTAATAGTTCAAAAATGGTTTTTAGAGAAAGAAAACTTTAAAATTTTGAGAAAAACTGAAAGTGTCTTTCTTTGAATTCAAGACTATAATTCATGATTCGTATCTCTGTCTGTATCTCTATATCTCTGTCGATCTCCTGTAGACCGGTGACAAGCGCTCTCTAGCTGTGGGTGGAAAAAGATAGCTCTCTCTATCTCTATATATATCTCTCTCTCTATATATATATATATCTCTCTCTCTGTCTCTATCTCTATATATCTCTCTATATCTCTCTCTCTATCTGTCTATGTTGTATCCCTGTTTGTGTGTCTCTGTGTATCTATCTATATATATATCTATATATGTATATATGCTGTTCTATTGTGTATATCTATATCTATCTATATATGTGTCTGTCTATCTATTTGTATATATTTTTTTTTTTATATATCTCTCTCTCTCTCTCTCTCTCTCTCTCTATATATGTTCTATATATATATTGTGTTTTTATATATATATATATATATCTTTAAAAATTTTGAGAAAAAATAGAAAGATAGATATATATATATATAGAATATAAAGATATATAATATAATAGATATAGATATATATATATGTATATATATATATATATATATATATATATATTCTCTCTCTCTCTCTGTGTATATCCATCTCCCTATCCATGTATATGTATATATATGCTATCTTCTATTATATTTCTAGTATACATATTTGATTCTGTATATCCATCTTTCTACGTATCTATATATATATATATATATATATAGATATATGATATATTTCTTTTTTGTGTGATACCACGCCCCACCATGTAAGGGAAAATGCGACTTCATTATATTTCAGTAACAATTTGATTCGTAGAGCCAACTTTCGACGTACGAAAATAAAAATCGATAAGACACTGATAATCGGGTGTTCGAGGCAAGATCTGACATCAATCGGATACAGCGTCTTTAGGAGTGTTCGAGAGAAAGATTCTTCGTATGAGCTGTTTGAACTTGAACCTGAACTCAATTGGTGGACGGCGTCAGAGAGGACGTCCGAGCTTAAGATGGCAGGTCTATGCTGACCTGAAGAAGCTATGGTTGCCAGCGACTGGCGCCGGCGCGCACTTTACTACACCGAATGGTGCGCTTTACTACATACAGCCTTGACCGATAGACGGTTGTAGAGCCACCTAAGTAAGCAAGTAATATCCAATAAATACCATTTTTTTAATTTTAACTAGCTAACGATTTGCCACATTACACTGGACGACCCGAAGCATCTAATCGTGCTGAATTAGTGGAAAAAGTAAGTGAAATAATCGCTATCGATGCAAATTTCACTGTGAGAAGTATGGCAGATGAATTACACTCTTACTGTGCAATCTACAAAATATTAACTGAAAATTTTGGTAAAAGAATGGTGTGTGCACGGGTAAGCTACTACAAGAAGCATTAGTCAGTAGCTCTTGTCAAGTCCTTACCACCGGAGACCCTACGTGACATTGAAAACTAGCATATCGCCTGAAAAATATGAGCGGTAAAGTTATAGGCAAGTCATGAAAACGGCCCTAAATGTTGTTTACAAACCTCCAGGTAGACTTTCTGTTAAGTTCTCAATAAGTTCTTCAATTTTTTCCATATAACTTTTTTTTTTTTGCTAATTTAACAGACTGTTCAAAGTTTTCTTTAGTAACAAATGCATTTCTAGATTAGTTTGATATGAAAATCAACGTGTCTTCTGTTAAGCTGCACTTAGCAGTCTGAACACTGTTAGCAGCTATTATTCCACCAATATTTGTGTGTCGTTATGTTTGTAATATGATATGTTGCAGCATTAATTTGAACGGTTGGATTGGTGATGTTACGTCCAAATTTAGGTTTGCTAAGATAGATCCGTAACCTGACTTTTGCTAAAAACTTTATAGGTTTTACTTCCCAATTAAAAACTGAGTCTGAGTTGTGATTCCTAACTTGGAAAGCATCACATCGAGTAAAGACGTCTACTCAAAACGAATTTATCTCTAGAAAGTAATTAAACCAGCAATTTGAAAATAGATTGACTGGTCTAGTTTGACAAAAAGCAATTTTTAGCATCTGCAAATTTGCGGGTAACCAACGTCGCACACTAGGTAAATTTCGGCACTTACCTGCATTCTGTCCATCTGTCTTCCTTTTATGCCTGTTTCAATGGCAATCATACACAAACTTAATGATGGAGATTGGGTACTTCAGAGACTACCATCAAATCAATCTAATTCGAAATTCAAAAAGTTACTAACTTTTTAAATTGACCTCGTACATTTCTACTCAACATTTCTTCAATTTCTTTATGCTGCTTCTTTTACCTATTTTGACACTCACACAATGTTAATTTGTATGTATATTTTAACTGTGAATGCAAACTACGACGCGTGTAATTTGAAAATGGGTTCGTGCAAATAAAAAATTCTTATTTATTGTTTTTACTCATTTAAACATATTCCAGACAACGTTAAACTGCAGCAGGAAGTGCAGGCGCTCAATCAACTTGGTATAATAAAACAATTTTTAATTAAAATACTTGATATATACTTATTAATTCACGCTACATTTTTATAGGCGATCACTACGAGAACCAGCTTAAATTGCTCGGATTAGAATTGTGCGATCTGCCGGATGACGTTGCTGTGCTGCTGGACGATTGCGTTGAACTGCAGCGTGCCACCAATTTGCAGGATTTAAGCTTAAACTATCTTAAGGAATACTATTACATGAAGAAGAAACAGCGTGTCGAGCAAAATGCAACCATTGCCAAACAGCAGGCGGAACTGCAGCAGCTCTCACAGGAAATTGCAGAAAGTGAGCGTGAACTGGAGACACTCGAAAAGTAAGCCACACATACAAATAATCTTGTTGCAGAGCTTAGGAAGGCAAAATGATAGGAACACTTGGATAAGTGCGAACCTGGTTCTCGAGATCTGTGGATCACTATCAAAATGGTTTCAGGGGTTTTCTGAGAGTAAAGCTTTCTCATCCATCACATTCGACAATGAGGCACGCAAGTGTGATCGTCAAAGATGTGTGCCATCTTATTTATCATCTTTTTAACTTTCCAATGCAATTGAGCTATGGATGCATCAAATTGAGGATACCTCCTTCCTGGAACTCGACACCTAGGGTTAGGTGTCAGATTATCTTTCTCTTATTTTACTTATGAATTGATACGCATAATTTTAACATGATATATAATTATTTGTATATATATGTATATTGATCCTGGTACAGCCCAAAACAAAAGCTGTTATAACAAAAACATGCACACTTCAAAGCACACATTTATATACTATTTTTTTCAGATTCACCACTGCCGTGAACAAACGCCTGGTGTCTGATGCCGAACTGCAGCGCTCCAAGCTGACGTGTGTAGCAAAGACCCAAGGACTGCTAGACAGGCAGGCAGCGCTTAAGCTACCGGAGAACTTTAATATCGATGAGTTAATAAAGAAGATTGAGCTGTTACAGCCAAGCAAGCCTAAGGATAAGTAGCACCGAAAGCAAACCATATTCCACACAGTATTTAATTCAATTGATGCCTTTGCAAACACTACAGTCTACGTAATAATAATATCATTAAAATTATAATACATATTAAAAAATGTTTGATTTAAAAAATTATTATTTGATAATTAAAATATGTATATCCTTTATTAGGTTAACTCGCAAAGAGGGAATCTTACATAAGATGCAACCGTGCAGGTGGTAATGTGAGATTCTTACTCACTAAACCTAACCGCATCGAACAAATTTTTCTCAGCTACGAAATATAGTTATAAAAGATGAAGATTGGATAATTTGACATATTGACAATAGTTTAATTAAATTATCTGGTACATTAACGATGCCAGAGATCACCGGAATGAAGACGATTTAGTCTCCTACGCAGGAATTTGTTGCCAACGCCACAGCCAAACTGTTGATGTGGGCTTTAAAACGTTCATTGTAAGCTCTGTTGTATCTGTTGATTAACCGTAAGCATTCGCAGGTTTCGATAGAGTATTGCAGATCTCTCACCGTAGTGTAGTCCCAGTCGTACGTGAGAACGAGTAGCTACTAGTTGTGTTATGCTCTGCTGGTACTCAGCTCCCATGTGTCTTTGTCTTCTCTGTCTGTGCATTGCTAAAACAAAGCAATGTGAACTTAAAGCATTCAAACATACTGATTTCAATTTTTCTTTCTATTGAGCTGACTATTTCGGCAAGCGGAACATTTTGTACATGTGAGTATTTTGCCACGGCTGGCACCTGAGCCCTGCTCTCTGGTTTAAGGTTCTTCTACTTCTCAATCAACAAATGATTGCCTGATTTGAACTGTTTGGCCAGGAGATGGGCAATGATCTCTTACTGACAGGTACAAAAACGAATAGCCTTATCTATCACAATGTTATGTTTCATCAATAAATAAAGCACAACTCCTTCGTACGACGTAACCACAATGGAATCTCCGTTACTTGTAATATGTAATCTCTTAATATTTTATTCTTCTCCGTAAACATAATCATCAAATAGTATTAATAAATGTTCTTTTCATGCTTACACAATGCTGTTAATTGTTGTTGTAAAATAATATTGTATTATTTAAAAAATAAAATAGTAAAGTGTGTCCGTGAGCTTATATAAAAAAAAAATATATTCATCATGTATCAAAAAAACATTATATACCAACTCAAAATCTATACGTTTATAATTACATATTTGTAAAAAATCAATATTGAACAATGTAAAAAGAAATTTGAAGTTAAACAATGTCATTGGAAGTTATCAATTTTAGCTATATAGTATATATTGATTGATATATCATCAAGTGTAGTAGTTTGTATAATTATTTTATATTTATTGTAGAAAAAAAAAAAACATCGATCGTGTACGTTTTTTTTTAATTAATGCAGCAAATTTTATCCTTTGTGTACGAAAGGATGTGGAAGGAGTCCACACTCATTCCCAGTAATTTGTAGTGGTCAATGTTTTTGTTGTTGTTGCAGGCCTGGTCTGGTAATGATGGTGCTTCGAGCACAATCCTTCTATGTTGTCATTTTATATTCAAAGCATGAGTAGTGTGTTCTATTAAAATTGTGTTGTGTTGTTGTTGTTGTTTCGCATATTTAATAAGTATGTATGTATGTATATAATTTCATAATAATCGTTTATCAAGTTTTAGTTGTTGTTGTTTTAAAGGGCGGGTATGTGGCAGACAAACATTTAATTCGCTGACGCCAGTGCCAACACACACCCATAAGATGGTGCAGCACAGCACGGCGAATCTACTGTTTTAGCGGAATTCGGGCGCATCATCCTGAGTAATATCGCCATATTTCCAGATGGCCAAATGCGCAGCGAGAGCTGCCTCCTGTGCAGCTCTATACTGTTCGACAAGATCCTTCAGTTTGCGCTCGCGACGTTTCTCGGCGAGCACTAGACCATCGGCGACCAGTTGTTTACCGTAATCGGCGTTGGTTGCAGGATTATGCACTGTTGCCAGTGATGGGCCGGTGGCTTGCTTTAGCTCAACGTTAAGCTGTACCTTATGATTTAGGACATCGTAGGCAAAGGCACGCAATGCTTCCTCCTTGTCTTCATTGTCCGCGGGCAGTGTCACAAGCGCAAGCGCATATTCGGTGGCATACGGCCTTTCCGATGAGAAGGCAGCCGGCAGTGCAGCTAGGCGGCTGACAGG